>JAPKLY010001210.1:28776-52755 GCA_026898435.1 Prunella vulgaris
GTGAAGGAGTATAAGAAGATGCAGAGTGAAGAAGAAGATGATTGGATCGAGAAAGAGTTGGCTCTTGTTTTCTTCAATGCCCTAATGGATTTTAGGAGTTGCAGTGGATTTTTACACTAGTAGATTTGATAATTTTTAGGGTGAACTTTTTTTTTGGATTCTGTAATTAGTTTGTTCATTTTTGCTTGCAGAACTCTCCGTTTTCCGATTTGAATTTTGTCTTATTAACTTTTAAATTTTATGTTTTAGTCTTTCGATCGATGTACGTACATACCAAATTTTTATTGAAATGAATCTACAAGTCCTAACTTATGGACTCTGCATTTATTTTTAGATATAGAATAAATTTGGACATAAATTTATGTCGAGAGTAATTTAAAGTTCGGCTTTGTTCTTGGCTTGACTCGATTACTTATCAAATAAAATTTAAACATGAAATGCCAAAGCTTAATAATATTTCAAACAAGCTTGAGCACTAATCCATTCAGCTTGACTCAACTCAACCCATTTATAGTCCTATGCATTTCGGCAAGAAATATTCTCACACACTCAATCACTCTCTGCCAAGTGAAATTCGGAAGCAATTTTTCTCGATCTGTTTATACATCTCTATATAAGTTCGGACTTTTAAATAGAGCAAAATTTTAACCAGGTGGGCTAGCTCACCTGGTCACTGGGCTCCCCAATTGAGTGAGTGACCTGGGTTCGATTCCCTTTGGGAGTGAATTAGAAGGGAGATATAAGGTTGACTTGGAGATATTTTTGGGGTGTAAGAAGATTTGGTGAATTAATTTCTAACTACTAACAACTAACAACTAACATTTACTGATAAAAAAAAAAAGAGCAAAATTCTTTCACAACATATCTTTGTTGCTACATAACTTCGGTTTTAGCTGGAGGCTTAACTGCCTAACTGATCTGATTTGAAGCCTGCAAGTCCTGATTTATGAGATGGAAAATTTTAGAAGAAGATCACATTCTAATAGGTAAATATGCAAAGCACAATATTGCACCAGAGAACACTATTTTTAGAAAGTTCAATTGTAAATTAATAACTTTAACCACGAAAGTATATAATTCATGTATCAACTTGGTTTTTTTTTTATAGGAAAAAAGATATTTATTATCACCCCAAAATATTTGGGACTAGAATATAAGATGTATTCTAGCCCCTCATCATCACATTGTTACATTATAGGATGTAAGCAAATAACTCCCTACTTGTAAAAACACAAAATAAAACTTGATTACAATGATGAGAGACTCACTCCAGTAACTTTTGGATTAATCATCCATTGTGCAAAATTACCAATTCTCACCTTATCATTACGAGCTGAAAGCCATGACCAAGCTCTTGCAACAATCTCCCCCCATATTTTGTCAGCATTAGGAGGACTCCTATTAAAGATTTGCTCATTCCTAGCATTCCAGATTGTCCAAATCACCGCAATCCAAAGAATGTCAGCAACTCTTGAATCCTTCTGACCCTCAAAGATCATCCCATTCATAAAAAAATTACGAATTGGATCTAAATGTGAAATTGAAGATACCTGGAGCCATTGAAAATATCTTGTCCAAATTTCCCTTGTCAATTCGCAGCCAAAAAACAAATGCTTAGTATCTTCAATCACCCTTGCACAGAATCCACAATTCGAATCGCCAATGTATCGAGACATTCCACGGGACAATAGATTGTCTTTGGTGGCCAGTCGACCCCTGAATAATTTCCACACAATAGCTTGGTTTCTCCTTGGTGCATAGCTACGCCATAATTTTCTGAAAGCTGTTTTTTTGTCTCTACTTTCTTCATCCAATTGCTCTTGTTCTATAAAGTGAGAATATGCCAACTTTGTCGAATAAATGCCATTTGTAGAATGAATCCATTTCCAGCCGTCCTTCACATCCTGAGTAAGAGGATACCTGTTAATGAGAAGAGTTAATTGATTAAACAATGTAACTTCCCTTGGCAGTAATGTTCTAGACCATTTAAAATCCCAACTCCAACCACTATCCCCCCATTTTCCCATCTCCCTCACTACCTTCTCCTTCTGCTCACTCAATCTAAATAATCTACTAAATTTAACTCCTAGCACAATATTTTCCACGCATGGCTCAAAATTTAATTTCTCCTCCATATCAACTTGCTTATCCAAAGCAAAATTCACTTTTTTTATTCTAAATTTACCTAGTTTGTTTTTTTAAATTCACTAATTTAATAATTAAGCACGTCTATTCATATTGCAAGTTAAACTTTCATCAAAACATATATATTTAGTTCTTCCTTTTATTTTTTATGCTTTCATAAAAAATTAAGTTGCGCGGTGCACTTGGTGCACAAGAGACTTACTCTTTTACAAAATAATTAATATAAATATTTATATTTTACAAAAAAAATTATTACTAATTTATATGCATATTCATAAAAATTATAAAAATATATTTATTCATATAATAATTCTTTATTCAAATAATTTTTTATTTTTAAATTTATGTATACAACGATATGTGCAATTTTTTCGAAATGTAGGGAGTGTTTTTATTTTATAATATTTTTAATTACACAACTTTGTGCTAAAAAAATATTTTTATTATATATAAAATATACATTTTTTGAAGAATGTTATAGCACAATAAAAAATTATTTAAATAAATATTATATAATATTATATTATAGGGGCATGAAATAGAGCTGACGAAGAAACAAGATCTTGTGTTCATAATAGTAATAATTTGTGTAACTTTTCAGTAGTATTTTGTTTAACTTTTCAGAAATGAACCTAAGCTAGCTCTTCAAGTGGAGAGAGTGATTCACAAACCGCTGTGCAAGCTCTCACTTGGAGATCGGTTATACAAGACCATTTTCATTTTTTTTAAATTTATTTTTTCTCGTGTTTCAGCCCCCTTCAACCACATTTTCACGCCTACGGGGGTTCGAACACGCGACCTCCGAGTATACGAGAGATCTTACGTATTGTGTTAAACCGATTGAGCTAGATAACTTGATTATTATATATTAAACTATTTTATACATGTATCTTATATATATTTACTTTATATATTTATTTTATTCCTTATTACATATATTTTAAATTATTAGTTTTATATATATTTTCTAATTATTATATTAGATATAAAATATTACTTTTAATTATATTTTTTAATTAAAATATTTTTAAATAAATTATAAAATAATCACATTAATTTGTAATCTTTTTTACTATTTATTAACACGAGTACGTATACATTTTCTTGGTCATTTTAATTAAAATATTTTTAATTAATTTAAAATATGAGCACAATTACGTATATATATATACACGTTTCTTGATCGTTTTAATTAAACTATTTTAAATAAATTTATTAAATAATCATATTTGTAATATTTTTCTATTTATTAACACGATTATGTATATACACATTTTTTTATCGTTTTTATTAAATTATTTTTAGTAAACATGAGTGCACATGTATACACATTTTTTGATCGCTTTAATTAAAATAATTTTAGTAAAATTGTAAAATAATCATCTTTATAATATTTTTCTATTTATTAACACAATTACGATTATATACATTTTTGGATCGTTTTAATTAAACTATTTTAAATATATTTATAAAATAATTATCTTTTGTAATCTTATTTTACTAAGACGAGTACTTATAATAATACATCTTAATTTCTTGATCGTTTTAATTAAAATATATTCACTAAAATGATAAAATAATAAATTTTTTTAATCTTTAATTTTTACTATTTATCAACATGAGTGCATGTATACACGTAATTGAATGATAGATTTTAATTAAATTTTATTAATATATAATTAATAAATTAAAATTAATTAATATTATACTACTATAATATATATATATATATATTATATTAATTTAAAATTAAAAAAAGTCAAAATCACTCTACACCTTAGAGAGCTGTTAAAAAGGGCTCTCTAAGTGTTCTACCTTAGAGAGCGGTTTTGAACCGCTTTACATTAAATTGGGTTTGGAGAGTGGTTTTGAACCGCTCTCTAAGTGTTCACTTAAAGAGCGATTTTAATTAGAGCTCTCTAAGTAGAGCTCTCCAAGTTTAAATGTGTAATAGTGGTATAATCATAATTTTAGTCTAAGTATCTTTATGTGAATTCGGGTTTCCGGGTGGAGACCTACTCAAAAGACCAAAGAAATACACTGAAATGAAAATTTAAGCTGTGAAATAGAATAACCTAGTTGGGGATGTCAATGGGATGAGACGGGACGTGGATTGGGGGGACAATACTAATTCTCATTCTTGCTCTCAGTAATTCATTAGTTTGGAATTTATTTTGTAGACGTTTCCGTACACAAATTAATTATTTATAGTCAAAAAATGAAAATGCCTATGATTAGAAAATTTTATAGGTAAATAATACGTAATTTAACTACAAATTTAATGTTATAGGTAAATTTATATATTAAATTTAACTATTGATACACCTGATGAATATTTTGATACACTTAACCAGATATTTGATATATTAAGACAATTTCATGATAAGCTTATTATGAATTATTTTCACATAATACCTACTCTAAAAATATATACTCCGTCAATCCCAAGTCTTTTTTTATAAATTAACTTCCACACAATTTAAGAAAAAATGAAGTATATATATGTCACTACAAGAAAAATTAATTTTGGTGACGGTAAAACCTGTGGCTAAAAGTTGAAATACCATTATTGATGACTTTTAGTGACGATAACTCTCCCGTCATAGCCTCTAATTACTGCTTCTCTAGTTAAAAATCAATAATGATGGAACAGAGCCCCGTCACTAATAAATATATAATTAAATTAAACATACTCTCACTAAAAGAATTTTAGTGATAATAAATCCTGTCATTAATACATCATTTTTACTCTCATTATATATTATATTTAATTACAAGAATTCCCCTCATTATAAGACAGACCTCTTGTCACTAAATGACATAATTTAGTCATAAAAAAATTCCTCTCATTATATCTAAAAATACTATGCCATTAAAACTAAATTTACACTGTCATCAATAGTTGATATTTCTAAACAAATTTTTACTCTTTATACAGACATTAGTATAAGAATTTATTGCAATAATATTCTCGAAAGTATTGTAAATACAAAATCTCTACTGATAATATTCTCAAAATTACAAAATTCATTCCCATAATGCTTTACATAAAGTGTAACACCAAATAGTTGGCTATCAGTACTGCTCTAGGTATGCTCTTTTCACCCGTATCTCTATCACATGTTTAAAAAAAAAACATCATGATAATGAAAGTTAATTAGATAGTTTATAAAATGCAAATATGAATACAGAGAAAGTTATGTGATTGGAATCATCAAATTATCAATTTCGAAGGTACTAGAATAAAATAAGGCATCGAGCATAAGCGAAAGGAAATCTACTCAGATCAAGATCTAGTTTTCATGACCTAATAAAAAGGAATATACGTTTATTACTTTAACAATGATAAACATGACTTGAAGCTCAGTCTTTGGCTTTCTCAATATTGCTCGATCTTCTCTTAGAAAAATATTCAAGAGATAAAAGATTAAAGAAGTCAAGTATGCGAGAAATATCAAGTAGTGGTTTTAATTACCTTTTGGACATCAACTACAAAGTTACCAAAGCATCCATTTTGAAATTTGAGGGCATAAGAACTCCCAAAAGTTTGAGGCGGGACTATGATTTCTCCAGATCCTGGAAATTGAATAAAAGTATGAAGTTGAATGGCTGGAATTAAGACATACTTTCATATTTAGAAGCATCACAATTAGGAATAGATAGTCACAATAGTAATACAAGGTAACTGATAATCTTCAATTAACTATGTTGAGACTAGCAGGACAACCTTTTAAATTGCTCTTTTCAAGTAGAATCCCTCCGTATTGCCTTAATTGAATTGCCATTTCTACGTAAAATCCTCCTAAGCGCCTACTCCTTTTAGCACAGAATTCCTCCTAACGGCCTTGATCGAATTGCTCCTCTAGATTGATTGATCGAAACGGGAATCTTCTTCTTCCCCACTGCTATTTCTTCCCAATTGTGAAGGGTTTAGAACATTTCTGTGTGAAGTCACGTATTTCACACATTTCTTAATACTATTTTAATATTTATTATTTTGTATATTTATTATTTAAAATATTTGAAATTATTTTAATTTCTAATGATGGTATAATAATTTCATAGAAATTAGATTACTATTAACTAGGGTGATTTTAAACTCTCATTAAAGTTGGACTAAAATGCACATTTAGTGAGGGTATTGAATCCTCTTATTTTTATTTTTGTGATTAAAGACTATTTTTCTTGTATTGTATGAAGTTAAATAATACTCCCTCCGTCCCATAATTGTTTTCACACTTTCCTTTTTCGTCCGTCCCACAATTGTTTTCACACCCTATAAATGGAAACTATTACTTTAACTTTATCCTCACAATCCAACTAATCTCATTATTTTAATAATATAACTTTACACAACACTCTACTTTTCTTAAAAGTTGTGCCATCCCAGAGGTGAAAACACCTCTGGGACGGAGGGAGTAAATTTTAAAAAGTACTCCCTCCGTCCCAAAAGACATTGCATACTTTCTATTTTGGTCTGTCCCACAAAAAGTTTGCATGCCTAAAAGTGGAAATCATTTATTAAACTCTACTCTCACAACACACATATAATATTAATAAAAATATACTTGTTATGTAACGCCCCGTAAAATTTAGTTTGAAAAAGAAAAGGTTGTCTAAGGGTTGAGACATTACCAAATAAATATAACATAATGAAATGTTGATTTTAGCAAGCGGAAGCTATAACCAGTTTGCAAAATAGTAACCCCAAACCAACAAGAGCGTATTGATACATGTATATAAGAAAAAAAAAACAAGACTAAGAAACTTTGCTCCCAAATATTAATTATACATATAAAGAGATAAAAACAAATCTCAATTTTGTAAAATTCAAATCAGTATTCTTATGTTGATCAAACAAAAATATCACTATTTTATTACTAAGTAGTAAATTTATTGCATTTATTTATTACACAATCTACCCGCTAGGTGCCACACTGCATTCTCAACCTTCTTCCACACCAAACTCGAGATATATTATAATATATATGTGGGAAAGGAGTAAGTGTTTCAAATACACTCACTGGAATAATTTCAATGATTGCTCTATTAAAATAGATATGCAGGTAAAATATGATATGAAAATACAACTCATTTTCACAATAGTACGAGCCATTACCCGGCTTGACAAATAGTACAGGTCATTACCCGGCTTGACAAATAGTACGAGCCATTACCCTGCTTGACACATAGTACGGGCCATTACCCAGCTTGACACATAGTACGGACCATTACTCGGCTTGACAAATAATACGGGCCATTACCCGGCTTGACAAATAGTACGTTTATTCCATAGTCATGACATATATCACTCACATATCACATTTTAAAATAACAATCATAAAATTGAATGTTAAACTCAATTAAGAGTAGAAATCACCCCACCTGGAACTAGTGTGTGTGTATGTTCTGAAGAGATGCAGCTTCAAGTCTCGGTAACTCTTTTCGGCCCTGAGAGTTTATTGCACGTTTAATAGAGCTATATCCAACTATGACCATTTGAAAAATAGGGGCAGAATTGTTATTAAAGTAAGATTCTGGGTAAATTTTTAATTTTCTATTTAGTCCCTACTATTCATCTAATTCTCATATTTCTCCCCAATAGTATAAGCTTTCATTCAAAATTGTCCTTCCCGCCACTACACAACTCCGATGGAAAAACCGAAAACACCGTTGGAATCCTCACAATCTCAGCATTCATTTCTACCTAAGATTCGACTTAATTAAACGGCTACCGGGGAGCGACGCCACGCCAAAAAGGTTGGCCGTCCCCTGTGTCCGCTGGAATTTTATTCCGAGCGATTCAACCCTTCCAGCTTCAATCTCACTACTCTTTCGACTCAATGCTAGCCTATATCCAACATCACATAACTTAATTACCATGAATCCATTAACTATTTCAATTAACAGTGTTGAGTTCCAACATTCAAATCAGTTCAACACATCAACTTCAGGCTTAAATTTCCTATCAGTTAGTATACCGAAATCACAATACAAAAGTAAAACGATAATCTACTCATGGCAAGCTTCAAAACGGTATAAGTTTCGTCACCTATCCTACACTGGAACGACGGCGGCGATCGGAAGAAATTTCAGAAAATTTCCGAATTTTCGAACCTTTAACACAAATTTCCCGTCACTACAAGCATCCGATCAACATACCGATTTCAATTACGTAATCTACGACTCAACACGAGAATTTCGGTATATTGTATGCATGGTTTCAGTGAGAATTGATCAGAAACGAGTATACCTGCGAGTTTCTTCGTCGGAAGCGTCTGTTCTTCTTCTTCTCTTTTAATACTTTTTTTCTTTTATCCGGATTTTAATCCAAACAAAATTCGGACGACCTATGCACAGGTATGGGTAAGATTCTTGGATCTGCCGATTGAATACTGGCACCCAACTATTTTGGAATCCCTGGCTGCTGCTGTTGGGCATTTGGTTAGGGTGGATAAAAACACAGAGAACCGCTCTATGGGTCATTATGCAAGGTTGTTGATTGAGGTGGATCTACCGAATAACCTAGAGCAGAAAATTATGTATAAAAGGGCGAACCAATTCGCATTAACTACGCTTCATTATGAGAATTTACCGGATTTTGTAGGGAATGCAACATGATTGGGCACTCTACTTTGTTTTGTACTAAATCTGGTATGTTAAGCAAGCCTCAGGGGGCTAGGGGTAGGAGCCGAAGTAGGCAACGGAAGAGGCGTTCTTCTGAACTTCAACAGGATAATGTGGGGTTGGATAAGGGGGATAATCCTACATCACACATTAATGCCGAGGAGACTGTCGCGGAGGTTCCTGCCTCTACAGAAGATGGCCATATTGCAGAGAAGCTAAATATGGCTTTGGTCACAACAGGGAATGTGTTTGCTCCCCTTGACCCTAACTCGAACGACACAAGCTGGGAGGAGGTTCGACCTTTTCGTGCGCGTTCCAAATTTCACTTCGCAGTGCTACCCCTTTACACTCTGATCCACCCGACAGACCTCCTTCATCTCCTCAGGCTGGCAACCAGCGTCGTTTTGACCCCTCACAGGACAAGGCTTCCATGTTTGACAATGTTGGGAGTGGGCAGACCTTTGTTTCCTTATGTGAGGGTGCTAATTCTAATTTTGTGATCGACAATTTAGCGCCGAAATCTTTTGAGATGGCTTTGGTTGCTAGAAAGAGTTGGGCGGACCAATTGGAAGAGGAGGAGGGATTTTCTTAGTCGCCGAAGCACGACTCACCCTCTTCAGGAGCTCATAATGAGAGTCGGGTTTTTTGTCGTACTTATTTGGCTACGGATTATTAGTCAGTTGCTGTCTTTGTTGCTGTATGCTGCTGTCATTGTTGCTGTCTTTATACTGCTGTCTTAGTTGCTGTTTGCTGCTGTCTTTATGTTGCTGTCTTAGTTTCTGTTTGCTGCTGTCTTTATGCTGCTGTCTTAGTTGCTGTTTGCTGATGTCTTAGTTGCTGTGTGCTGCTGTCATAGTTGCTATATGCTGCTGTCTTTATATTTATTTCCATCTGTTTTTTGCTTTGAACAGCTGCTCTATTTTGGTCTTGTGATGGCTTTGTATTCCGGGCATTGTTCTTACGGGTTTTTTTTTAGGTCTTGTATTCCTGGCCTTGTCCTTAGGGGAGTAAGGGCTTGGATGTTTGCACTCTTTTTCCCTCGACCGGTTTGTCCACAAGGGTAGTTTACGGCGAGATTTTAATGAGGCACATCCATGATCCTTCATTTTTCCTCCTTTATTCGGGTTGTGAATTCTCTTTTCTTTTTCTTTTAATAATAATTCCCCCTATTCCCTCTCTTACTGATTATCTATTTACGGTAGATAAACGCTTACTCATCCCTTTTACCCCCTTCTCCTTACACTTAACGTTTTTTTTTTTTTTCAAAGTATGATATATTATACTTTTTTCTTAAACCGACACCGTAATGTCTTCTAGGACGGAAGGAGTATATTTTAACAACTGAGTATATTTTTTTTAAGATATAAAAAAAATAAAATATTTCAAAATAAAAAATATGAAAAATTTTTTTGGGATGGAGAGAGTAATATACAAGAGGCTTACTTTTAAATATTATAATAAAAACGATCGAAAATTTACTATGTGGATTGAGCTCATCCTAGACCCTAACGTTGCAGTATATGTTTTGGGCTAATAATATCATCTTCCCCATTAAAAAAAAAACCATCTTTTCTTTATTCCCTTTACATTGTTCCGAATTCTCATTGAATCATATTAATAATAACGATTACTTTAATATAATCTTTTTATTTTTTAACCATTACTATTGTTAGTAATATTATATTAGTTCACACCAAATAATTATTGGGTTCAACGCGCTTCACTCAAAAGCCAAACTTTTACGTAGTGCTGTTATTCGAGTTGAGCGAGCCCGAGTACCTAGTTCGGCTCGGCTCGTTAAACATTTCGAACTAAAAAGAAGGCTCGGCTCGGCTCGTTTATTTTAAGAGTAAGCTCGGCTAGTTTTGCCAAACGAGCTAAGTTCGATAGAACTCAAATTTTTTATTTGCAAATTTTTTACTCTTACATATTCAACTCTAAATCATCAACAATTGATGCACAATAACATAATCTGAAATTATAACATGAATAACTAATCCATCACTAATACAGATTTACACTTAGAGAGCTCTTATTGCTCTAATAAGAGCTCTTAAGAGCTCTCTAAGAGACAACTATTTAAGTCCAAAGCCACGTAGAGAGTTGTTATTAACAGCTCTCTAAGTGAGAGATTTAATTAGATAGCTGTTAATAATAACTCTCTAAGTCCAAAGCCACTTAGAGAGCTGTTATTAACATCTCTCTTAGTGGGAGGTTTACTTAGATAGCTTTCTCTTAAAGATCTCTAATAAGAGCTCTCTAAGTGTAAATGTGTATTAGTGCATAAAGCAAAAACCATCAATCCATAAAGCAAAAAACATTAATCCATCATCTTAGAAATCTCATATTACATCAACGATTCCACACAAATCCACAAATAAAACACAAGTTTGCAACGCATAATTAAGTTTGAATAACATCAACATAGAACATGATGAATCATTGTTTTTCTTGCACCACTTCACTTTTGAACTTTTAGCTCACACTTGATCAGGGAGTACAATTTCTTCAATATCCAATGAATCCTACAAAATATAACAACAAAGTCACTATATTAAAAATACATATAAGACAATATGAAACTTGGAAATGAATAGAAACAATTAACCAATTGTAAATACTTTAGAAGGTTTGTTTGACTTACACGAGACCTAGTTTTTACCCCATGAACATTGCGTACCCAATCATTACCGCAAAGAAGCATTTGCACCGTCTCAGCTTTCATAGAAGATCGTCGATCATCGATTACTCTACCACCAGCACTAAATGTAGATTCAGAGGCCACATTTGTAACTGGAATGGATAGAATATCACTTGCCATCCTTGACAATATAGGAAACCTCAACCTCTCTGATTTCCACCAAGCTAAGACATCAAGATTTGCAGAGACATCACCACAAGTGTACCTATTTTCTTCTAAATACACATCCAAATCCAATTTCTCCGGTGGAGTCTTATCAATTTCAGACACACGCATTAGAAACTTTTCCTTACCAGTAAGAACATTAACTCCAAGTTTCTTACCAGTGGCTGCCCGCTTGCTCAAAAAATCCCTATTTTGTTGACTCAGCTGCTGTTTTTTTGGATCTTCGGCATGAGATAAGATATAATCTTCATAAAGAAGCACTTTGATTTCAACAATTTTAGCCACAACACCCACCTCACCATAAATAACCGGAAAAACATGATCAATAAGAGTCATTTTATACATCGGATCAAGAATAGCAGCTATAGACATTACTTTCCCCCAATATTTATCAAAATTTTCTGACATTCTCAAAGCCATTGCTCTAATATTATCAGAAATATCATCAATCTTTTCATTTAAAAGCTCTTTCACCCTATAAAGCTCCACAAGAAAAATGTTAGAAGTGGGATAGTCAGATCCAGAAATCATGTTAGTTATTTCATGAAATATAGCCAAGAATTTGCATACTTCCTCCACTTGCAACCACTCAAACTCACTTAGTAGGTAGTATTACAATCATCTTTGACTTGTTGACGGGTAATCTTTTTGTTTAACAGTGATGAGGCTTTCATGAACTTATTGAAAATAACATGATCCAGCATATTAAATGGATACTCATGACCAAGAACCATATGGGAAGAAAGCTCTCGTACCTTAGCATGATCGTAAGAAAAGTTGGTAATAGAGCTGATACCATCAGAATTAACCTCTGTAAAAGATAGTATTTGTTGCTTCCCTTTGGTTTGATCCCCACTTCCAGTACCGAGTTTTTTCGGAAGACATGAACTTAGATGACGCTTGTGTTGTAATGTAGCTCCACTTGCACTCTTTGTAAAATACTTCCTACAATGATTGCATTGCACTTTTTCCTCTCCGTTCTTTAGCTTCACGATCTTCATATTGTCCCAAACAACTGATGTTTTTCTTCGTTTCTTTCTCTCAAATGGTGTTGGATTGTCCCCTTGTTCTTCTCCCCCTTCTACTTCATTGGATTGTTCTTCTATTCTTTCCAACTCTTCTTCACTCATTTCGTCCACATTTTCTTCAATGTCAACTTCTTCATCAACATTTTCATGTACTCGATCCATACCAACACTTGAGCATGAACCTTCGTGTGAGTTCAAAAGGGGATTGAACATCCTGTTGTATAATAAAAGAAAAAAAAGTTAGATAATCCAACCTGTGATGCGAGGCTGCCATATCATGCAATTAAGAAATTTTCATGCAAATTTTTTTTATTTTCATGCCATAATAAGAAATTTTCAGTTTCAGATTACTAAAGAGCAAATATATAGCAACTAATGAAGGAAATTCTCAGGATAAACAACCAGCAGCAGCAATCCAAGCATAACTACACACCAAATAAGGAATCCAACAATAAAGAATCCAATAAATAAGCAAATTCAAGCATAACTACAATGTAAATAAGGAATCCAACAATAAGAAATCCAATAAATAGGCAAATCCAAGCATAACTACACTTCAAATAAGAAATCCAACAATAAGGAATCCAATAAATAAACAATACAACACTGCAAATAAGCAATCCAAGGATAACAACATGCAAATAAGGAATCCAACAAGAAGAAATCCGATGAAAAAGCAAAATCTTAAATAGATAATTAACTCTTACCAGTAGACAAAACAATAAGTGGTGATGAGTTGATGACGTATTTGGAAACGTCAACAGCTCAAGATGCAAATCTGCAAGCAACAATCCAAGAATAAGAAAAAGGCAAACAAAATACACTATACATAGCACATATATACATTTACCATTTATAAAGATCCAAATTATGATGGTTTTTATATCTGTAAATTAGGGTAATACTTTATTGTTTGTATGGGAATGGTTATCATTTTGTAGATTGATCAAGACTCACCCGAAGTCATACATATAATGATTTTCCAGAAAACTTTTTGTACCAAGGATTCTATTGATTGAAATGCCATAACATTTTGAACTCTGCACTGCATAACTTGGACAGAGATTATATTTGTAAAGGGTGACAATTAATTTCATGCTAGGTCGTAGCAAAGAGTCATCGCAGATTGCAAGACTATACGGATCCAGGATTTCTTTCCAACGAAGACCAAATGTAAAGTGTTTTTTAACTAAAAGGGCAAAAGTGTTGCTGGAACCAGATAATTTATATAGGCAAACAAAATACACTATACACAACAGGTCTAAACCAAAACGATGACTAGAGAACTAAAATATAATTTAAAAAAAAAAGAAAAAGGTTAGGGTTTTGAATAACAAACCTGGGGTGACGACGGTGCTGGGCATCGGCGTGGCTTGGCGTCCGCGGTGGTTGGGCGTTGTTGGCAGCGGTCCGCGGTAGTTGGGCATCGTTGGCGTGGCTGGGCGACGGCGGTGCTGGGTGTCGGCAGTGCGCTGAGCGTCAGCGGTGGCGGGTTGCGTCGCCGGTGGCGTGGGCTGGACGTCGCCGGTGGAAGCGGTGGCTGAGCGTCGGCGTGGCCTGGCGTAGCCGCAAAAATGGTGTGAAGTTTTGTGTGTGTATTGAATTTGGTTTGATACGATTTGAGTTAGGGTCAGGATAAGGAATTATGAATTTAGGAAATTTTAATATATATTAAATTTATGAATTTACAATAATATTCCTATAATATTCTTATATTTTCGAGTTTATTCGAGCCTTAACGAGTAGCTCGCGAGCTGGCTCGACTCGGCTCGTTAACGTAAATGAGCTTTAATGATACTCGAGCTCGGCTCGTTTAACTATTCGAGCGAGCCGAGTTCGAGCCTTAACGAGCCGAGCCGAGCTCACGAGCAACTCGTTTATTTTAACAACATTACTTTTACATTTTATTTTTTTAATAAACAAATCCATATACGTACGCATACATATGTTATTAATTTGGGAAAATGATTTTTTTAGTCCTTTATTTTTCACAAATTGTATTTTTCATCCTCTTAGCTATACCTTTTTAGAAATAGTTCTTTAACTTACCAAAAAATGTTTTTTTCATCCTCTAAACTATACATTTTTAGAAATTGTCCTTTAACTTACCAAAAATTGTTTTTTCGTCCTCTTACCTGGCTTAAGTGAATCTTCTTTTATTTTTAATAACACACGCACACGTGACTCCAGTTTGGGAGTATTAATTATTGCATAAGGAATCTACTAGCATGTGACATGCCATTAATAATATTTGAATTTCATGATTATATTCTATATTTCTTTGTTTTCTCACTTACGAAATTAGTTGAGTTACTCTTTGATTTAATCCTATTTTAATGTAGCCCGCTAAATCCGTGGGTTACTATATATACACACACAAATACTCATGTCCAATTTCCATACTTTCTATTTCAGGAAATTAAACATGGGATCTCTAACAAACTCTTCACTTACCCTGAAAAAGTTCTTGCTGCATCTTGTCTAATTTTCCCAGAATTAATCAAGATAATAATGTTATCAATTTGAATGTTGTGTAAATACTACAACATCATCACTATCAAGTACAAATATGCATCCATGATCAACGACAAGTGCTCGAAATTCTGTTACATGAAGAAAACGAGGCCCGATTTAGACGAATGCAGAGTGTGTTTGTCGGAGATTGAGGAAGGGGAAGGGTGCATGGAAGTAGATGATTGCAAGCATGCATTTCACAGAAATTGCTTGGAAAAATGGCTGAAAGAGTATAGGGCCACGTGTCCGTTGTGCCGGAGTGCGGTGGTGCCGAAGGTGGTGGTGAAGGAGTATAAGAAGATGCAGATTGAAGAAGAAGATGATTGGATTGAGAAAGAGTTGGCTCTTGTTTTCTTCAATGCCTTAATGGATTTTAGGAGTTGCAATGGATTCTTACACTAAGTACTTTTGATATTTTTTAGGGGGGATTTGTTTTTTATTTTTACTTATTTTTTAATCTTTCGATGTACATTTACTAATGGAATGCCAAAAATTTATAGATATGAATCTTCATGGCCTAACCTATGTGACTCTTCACGTGTTTCTACTGCAAAAAATCAAATCAAACTATTTAGTAAAAACTCATTTGAGTTTGAATTGAATTAGATATCGAACAAATTAGGACATAAATTTATTTTGAGAATAGTCTAAAGATCGCTCATACTCAAGCTAAATTCGTTCTTAGCTTGATTAATGCTCGAGCTTGACTCATTTACTTATCAAATAAAATGTAAACATGAATACCAAAGCTCAATAATATTTCAAACAAGCTTTAGCGTTAATGCGTTCGGCTTGACTCAACTCGACTCATTTATAGTCCTATGCATTTAACCGAGAAATCTTCTCACACACTCAGTCACTTTCTGTCAAGTGAAACTCGAATGCAATTCTTTTTGATATGTTCATTTCACCTATATAAGTTTGAACTTTTAAGTTGATGTAATTCTTACACGATATATCTTTGTTGCTACATAACTTCGGTTTTAGCTGGAGGCTTACCTGCCTAATTGATCCGATTTGAAGCCTGCAAGTCCTGATTTATGAGTTGGAAAGTTCTAGAAGAAGATCACATTCTAACCGCTAAATATGCATTGCACAACATTGCACCGGAGAACAATGTTTCTAGAAAGTTCAATTGTAAGTTGTAACTAATAACTTTAACCACCGGAAATAATTCATGTATCAACTTGATCATCCGAAGCAAATTTCACTTTTTTATTCTAAATTTCTTTTATGTGTATTTTTTAAATTCAATTTTAATAATGATAATCGATCAACTCCACGAATTAATTTATAAATAGTGTAGATTTAATGTTTAAGAGTATTTTTTATTTTTTTTTAACTTTCAGATTCACAACTCATGATATTGAGGTTCCATCAAATTTTGAGACAGGGCACCGAATTAGTTATGCCAATGAATTCCCCTTGCATACATAACGAACCAGCTCCTAATTAAAATTAATAAATAAAAAGGATTCAAATAATCACAATACCCTTTTATAGGTATCCCCTATTCGTAGATAGTTCAACAAACACCCTGTGCGTTTTTAATTCACTTATATAGAGCCACCATTACTATATACAATTATTATATATCTAGACAAAATAACTACGTTGTTGTCTATCATCTCCTCATCAGGTTGAGTTCCCCCAAAGCCCTCATTTGAATCCTCAAGACAAATTAAATCTCCTAGGGCGGTGAATTAATTATTTCATTCCAATATGGGTACTAAGTCTAATTAATTCATCTCTCACTATCATAGACAACAATGTTCAAGGTCGGTAAATCTAAGAATCTAGACTCTTGGTCGGACATCTAAGCACTGATTTGATTCAAAATTCATATACTCACCCATACTTTTCATGTGATATTTAATCCATCCAATGGTTGTATGCATTAATTAAATACACACAATCAAGCTTAAAGAATATTGCAGCAATTTTTACTCAAGAAAATGCAACTTTAAAATATAAAAAGGGAATCAAAATTCTAATACATCTATTCCCCTACCCCGAATAGGGTTCCTCCTAATTTCACATATCCGAAGTATTAAGGAATTAGTGCATAATGAATCCTAAAAAGCTAATAAGATAAACAAATGAGACTACGATTATTAAAATTATAAATTGAAAAACTGGAATTGCAAAAATAAAAAAAGAGATATCACCGTAGGAGTAAAGAAATCCACAAACAAAAACAATTAATTATGTCTCAAACTCAAACCCTTACTAATAAATTATAAAAATAAAAAGTTGCATAAGAATAAACCCTAACTCTAAAATAATCTAAAACCTCTGCGAAAGAAAATAAATTAAAATCTATTCTAATCTCATGTTCTCTCTTAATAAGCATATATAAACCAATCAGCAAATTGGGCCAAATTGGGCCAAATTGGGCCTTCGCCTTAAAAATAATTATAATTGGGCTTGAAAAGAGGCTGCACAAGAAAATTATAGGAAGCCCAAGTGGTTTCCTTTTTAATTACCGCAAGAATGTGGCGGATTCCAGGTTCAGATACGGGTGAGTTCCGGTCGACTGAACAGCGGCTCCGGATAGAACAGAGTGGTGGAGCGACGGTGGTGTCTGGGTAGCGTGATTCCAACTCAGTTACGGTGATGGCGGTTGCAGGCGGTGGATCGGCGAACTATGGTTTGAATTTCTGGTTTCGCGGCGCCGGTTTACTGTTGCTGCTTCCTTCAAATCGGCGAGAAGCGGAGGCAGCTTCCATTGGAAAGTTCCAGACGGTGGATTTGAGGTGAGACTGTATGCGGTAGACTAAAATTAAAGAGAGTATCTTTCTCGGCTTAGTCTTGCATGCATATGTTACGTGCAAGGATGAAAATATCGGTATCGACGGAAATATCGGTACCCTGAATTTATGGATATATCGGTGGAAATATCGATATCGAATATCGATATCGGTAAAAAATAAAAAATTCACGGAAATTTCATTAAAATGATGGAAATTTAACATGAAATTTTAGACAATATTATTACTAGTCTTAATACATTAATTAAACTTAAAATCTCAATAAAATGAGAATCTTACAACAAATATATCAAGAAAACATACGTAAGATATATAAAACGATACAACAATTGTTCATAATTATTGAATATTACACAACTAATACCAAAATGATGTCCTATGAGCCTCAAATGTAAAAGAAGAACGACCATCTTGGTCTAAGCAATAATGATACCAAGTCATCAAATTAGAGAAATTCTTGAAACAAATGACCCGAGAATTGAGAATTAAAAAAAAAAATTTCCCGAAATTTCCCGAAATTTTGACCGATAAATTACCGAAATTTTCACGATATTTCTCGATAATCTGCACATTTTGAATTACCCTGGACCGATATCGAAATTTCGCCAAAATTTTACCGAAATTTGACCGAAATTTTGGAAAAATAATCGTTCAAGTGAATTTCCATATCGGTACCCTCAAATTTCCGAAATTTCGGCGAAATTTCGGCGAAATTTCAATCCTTGGTTACGTGCAACTCAAGTTCATTTTTAAAAAGTTACACAAAATATTATTAAAAATTACATATGTTATTACTAAAAAATGTATTTTTAATGATGTAACTTTTCGATAGTAATTTATGTAATTTTTAAGTAATAACTAATAAATTATGTAATTTTTAAAAAATAAACTTGAGTTGTACGTTGTAACCAAGGTTTCAAATGGTGCTTGGCGGTAGGCGGGCGATCGAGTGACGCCAAGCGCCAAGACCGCCTAGGCGATGCAAAGATTTTTCTATTTTATTTTTTATTAATATTAATTTTTTCTAAATATATATTAATAAAAATATACATTATAGATAAATTATAAATTTAAAACATAATTAATAACTATAAAAAAATATAAAAAGTCCACAAAATGTTAAAAACTATCATAATACGATATAGAACGAATAAATTATGAAGCAGTTCAATTAAACATTCATTTTTTAGTAAATTAGTATATATTTTTTAATTTTAGTTCTAACTTTTAAGTTGAAATAAATTTTTTTTTTAAAAAAAGAGTAATGGCCATCTAGGCGGTGCCAAGACAGTCTCGGCGGCTGCCTAGGTGGTCTCGACAGTGCCAAATTTATTGACGAATTTTTTTCGGCGATTTGACCTTGGCGTCTGCGGTCGAGGACCTTCAAACGCCTAGGCGGTCTCGGTGACCGCCATTTACATTTATGGGTGTAACTGGTGCACAAAAAACATACTTATCTTATACCTCCGCCAAAAAGGTTCCAAGTTTAGATTTTGATAGCATGTTTTTTTAGATAAATAAATGAGGGCAAGGCATAAAGTAATGTTGCATCACACACGTTTCTTAATTATGATTATAAAAAACAATTAATGATTTGTAGAAATTGAGGTATATATTAAAATTCGTTTATATATATTATCCTTTTATTATTAACATTGTGTTCTTCAAACAAATTTAAAGTTTGGATCTAACGCGCTTCAGTGCTTAATTCACACTATATCCCCACAATATTATTTTGTATATATGTGTTAATGATTTTGATTAAAAAAAATCTAAATTAATTAATTAGGATAACGATGTGATCATCTTTTATTGTTGAAATATTCCTTATCGATGAAACTATATTTGGATGATTTGCATGATCATATCTTAATTTGCAGTTAATATTTTCCTTAATTTTATTAATTTTAGTACATTTAAATAGTCAACATTCAATATCTGATGGCCTCTATTGTATCGGGTCAAAATTGTTTCCCACATAATTTGACATTTAGCCATGTGTGTGATCTGACAAGATTTGCCCCTTTGGTTGGCCACTCCACTCACTCGTTATTATCGTCCTACTATTTCTAAAATTCTACTATATGTATATTTTTATAAAATATTAATTATAGGGATTAATACTAAAATCATTTCATAATTTTTTTATTTTTTTGAGTTGATCTCATAACAATTAAAACCTAATCAGATTAGTCACAAATCGCCGGAAATGACATAAACGACATCGTTTAACTCACGTGCCGCGTGAGCCAGTTCCACCGAAAAATATAACACGTGATCGGAAAGGGAGTAAAATGACACTGTTTAATGTCATTTCCGGCGACTTGAGACTGTTTTGGTTAGATTTGAATTATTATGAAACTAAATTGAAACATTACATAGTTATGAAATCAAATAAAAAAATAAAAAAGTTATGGAACGAAGATCTTAGCAACAACAATGTGAGGTGGCCCAATTGTGAGTAGGGTTCATGTTTGCCTTTTTGTTTTCTGCACCCAGGCGAAGTGGCCGACAAAGTCATGTGAATTGAATAATTGTGCGGGCCCAATCGTGATCAGACAAAAAAAATATTACCAATTGACCTTGGGGTATGTTTGTTTTGAGATTTAAGAGTTCGTAGGAAGTCATGACTTTGAAATTCTGAGATGTGAAAATTTTGTGTTTGTTTTGAGATTTTAGTAAGGTAGGATGTTACTTTATGTCAAATCAAAATATGATAATGATTGATTTTATAGGTATAATAGGTATTTTATGAGTGTTATGTTGGAAATATTAATAATAGGTTTAATAGGTATTTTTAAGTGTGGATTGAGTTTGAGATGTGAAATCCAGATGTTAAATCTCAAACTCGTATGAAGCGTGATCGCAAAGTCCCAAAACAAACATACCCTTATGTCATTATATTGTGTAACAAAAAATCTAAATTCCTCATAAAAATGTAATAGAAATCAATATGACATAATTATAAAGCACAAAATTTAATTACTTAATAAGTTTAATTGTCTCAACAGAAAATATAATTTAAGTTACTCTCAAATATTGACTAAATTAAGGAGAGTATCTTTCTCTCACATATGATACCACCGCCAAGAAGTTTCCAAGTGTAGATTTGATATATAGCATGTTTTTTTGGATAAATAAATGAGGCCAAGGCATAAAGTACTAGCTGTTGCATCACACACGTTTGCTTAATTGAGGTAAAGTCGGATAGATACTGCTTAGATTGGAGTTTTTCAATATCACGCTAGCTTCTCTATTTCACATAACTTTCACAAGGTTTTTAAAAAAAAAAAAACAATTATATCAAACATTCTAAAAACTCATTGAATTTCTAGGGGAGATCTTTGGTTTTTTTTTTCTTTTTTTCAAATGGAAATTGTTTAATAGCTAGTTTATTTTAATAGATATTTCTAATGAACAATAAATTATTACTTTTTAAACGATAATTAGTCCGATCATTTTCTGTGTGATAGTGAATGCTGGTAAAATTTTATCAAAAATCAATATGACCTAAAATAATGTAGGATAAAAATATATCAATCTTCCTGATTTGATAAAACAAATGGGTCCCAAATGTCATCGGCCGGTGTCTAGACATGCCGTCTTAACTTGTTGAGCGTGGATAATTCAAATTGTTAAAAATTAAAGATCGTGGGTTCGAAATAAAGTTTGAGAAATTTTATTCCCTCTAGTTGTAGGGGTTGTACGTCCCCATTGAATAATCTGAGCGCATTTGGTTAGTGGGATTGGGCAGGACTAATGTTTTATTCCCCAAAATATTGCATTTCATTTTTGTGATTGAGTTGAAGGGATTTAGCTCTAATAGTACTAAAATTCCTCCTAATCCATTATAATCTAAACACAATTAAAATTTATAATCTAATTCTAATTAATCTATCCGGTCCAAATAATTAAATGAGCCCTATAGCTAGCACACAAATTCTTGCTAACATGGTGACATGCGTCATGTGGGTTAGTATGTATATATGATTTGTCCAATTAACTTGGATCCTTTGTCTAGAAATTAAAGGAAAATTTATATTAACTTTACTTTTTATTTTATTTCAGTTCTAATTTATAAATTTATATTTTCGTCCTTTAATTTTATTTATTTTTTATTATAATCCTATTAAATTTTAAATTTTGATTTTCGTCCTATAATTCTAAAAGCCTATGAGACTCTTGATCCATTTTATCCATAAATTTTGTTCAATATTAATATATTAATAAAATATTTAACCAAGCACTCCTTCAAAGATTAGTTCTAATCTTTAACAGTTAGGGAAAATATACATTTTTGTTCTATAAATTTTGTTGACTTTGACTTTCGTCCTCTTAAGTTTTGATTTTTGTTTTCGTCCTTTAACTTACCAAAAATTATGGTTTTCGTCCTCTTAAGTTTTGAATTTTTGTTTTCGTCCTTTAACTTATCAAAAATTATGATTTTCATCCTCCAACCGTCTATAACCAGTCACACAACCGGTAATACACACGTAGATCAATTTTTTCTATTTTTTAAGCGAAATACTGACGTGGGGTATTTAGAGGGAATTAGGTCTTGATGGATAAAATACAGGATTAACCGTAAATTTTCTCCCAAATCAAAACCCTAGTTGATCAAATCTAGGCATGGGGGCTTGAGAGAATTCGGGAAAAAAAGGAACAAAGATCCCCAAATCAAAACATCCAAAAGCCTAAAATCTTTTGAGCGCATACTCACTGTACGGAAAGGAAGAGAGATGTCTTCAAGAAATTCGTATGAATCAATGAGTTTTGAGCGCAATAATAAGTGTCATTGTGGTTTCGTTGCACGATTTGTACATCATATTCAAAAATGAATTCGGACAGAAGATTCTATGAATGTAAGTATTGGATAGTACTTGAGAAGAAATTTACAGTTAAAAATATATTTTGTCAAGACCTAATTCCCTCCAAATACCTCCACGTTAGTATTTTGTTTAAAAAGAAAAAAAGAAAATTGATCCACGTGTGTATTACCAGTTGTATGACTGGTTATAGGCGGTTGGAGGACGAAAATCATATTTTTTGGTAAGTTAAAGGACGAAAATAAAAATTCAAAACTTAAGAGGATGAAAACCATAATTTTTGGTAAGTTAATGGATGAAAACAAAAATTCAAAATTTAAGAGGACGAAACCAAAATCAACGAAATTTATAGGACAAAAATGTGTATTTTCCCAATATATAATATACAAGAGGCTTACTCTTAAATATTATAGAAAAAAAGATCGAAAATTTTCTATGTGGAATGAGCTCATCCTAGAACTTGATGAACTTAATTCAATAAAAAAACTATCTTCTTTTTTATTTCTTTTTATTCTCATTACATAATATTAATTACTCCCTCCGTCTTTCTATAAGTTGCTCGTTGCTTTTGGGCACACGAATTAAGGTAAAAGTGAAAAAGTATAAGTGATGTGATGGAAAAAGTGAAAAAGTATAAGTGATGTGATAGAAAAAGTGAAAAAGTATGAGTGATGTGATGGAGAAAAGTGAAAAAGTAATGAAAATAGTGTAAAAAGTATTGAAAATAATAATAAAGAAGTGAATAGTAGTTTCCAAAAAAGGTAAAAAAACAATGAGCAACTTATAGAAAGACGGACGAAAATGGCAACATGAGCAACTTATAGAAAGACGGAGGGAGTATAACGATTACTTTGATATTATCTTTCTATTTTTAACCATTATATTATTGTTGTTAGTAATATTAAATTAGTGCACACCAAATAATTCTTGGTCCAACGCGCTTCACCCCAAAAACTCACTGTTTTGTGTCGTTTTTTTTTTTTTTTTTATTAAATAAATCCGTCCACATAATTAATTAGCAAAAGGGAACCTTCTAGCGTGTGGCATGCCATCCTTAATAATATTGATATTATTATATTCCATATTTCTTTGTTTCTCACGTGACAAATTAGTTGAGTTTCTCTTACTTTAATTGATTTAATTAATCCTATTTTATTGTAGTACGCTAAATCCTTGCTGATGTTGGGTACTATATATATATA
>JAPKLY010001211.1:0-13791 GCA_026898435.1 Prunella vulgaris
GAATTGCATATTAGCCTAGACCTCTTAATTTGAGTGTTGGAAGTTGTTGAGAGATCTAGACATCCAATAGAGCCCTTACTTTGTGTTGTAGAGAGATCTAGACACTAGTTTGGCTTGACTAAGACACCAAGAGACCTTTTGTATGCTAGGATGGATAGGACACTAGAGGAATCATAGTAGGATTACTTCCATGTACACTTCACACTTGCTCACTTCTTTGAGGTTATAGTTAGGATTTACTTTGCTTTGCCATAGTAGATAGAATCCTTGATGATTTTCTTGCTTTCCTAGCTATTAGCCTTTTGTAGACATTCAATGCTTGCTTGATATTGCATCTTTTCCCTGTGTTCGATATTTAACTTGGTTAACTTACCACGATAACAACGACCACGTTCACTTGCGTGGAAATCATCACGATTTTGACAAACATATATCCCTAGTACCGACTAGTGACGTGGACGTATGCCTATTGAGTAATGGCTTCGTAAAATGTGCTCCAGTCGGTAACACCGGAACCGACTAGAAGGAAATATGGCAGACCACTATAAGCTTTCACATGGTTTCTCCTTGGGCAGCGTAGTGTCGAAGTATGGGAGAGTGTGGAATCAGGTATACGACAGCGTGTGTCTTTGTTTGAAACTGAATGAGAGTGTGTCTGAATGCAAAAATATTTATTGAATATAATAAGTGGATTGTTTCAAATTGTATTGTTTAAATTAATTTCTTTAATATATCAAAAATTATATTATATTTTAATATATATATATATATATAATGAATAATATTTTAATAATATTAATATCTTTTTAATCTTGATGACATATTGTTAACATAAATATTTATATTATTCTACTATTAATAATTAGGAAAAAATATATTATTAATACTAAGAAAAAAAATATTATGATACATTTAGAATTTTAAATATCCTTCCATAATTATCGGATCCAAATACATAGAAATTTTCATATCTATACCTTATCTTGTTAGATGGTCGAATTTCTTTTCAAAAAATTCATTTTTTTCCTGCATTTTCCACCATTGATGATATGGTTTTATTCTAAATTGCGTATATTAAAAGTAAATTATAGACCTTTGTTTTATATTAAATTAGTACTTCCATTACATTACTTTATTTTATATTAATTACTACATAAACTTGCAAATTTCCTGGTATAAAAAAATTATATGTATAATATAAAAATATATTTATAAATATAATATTCAATTATAAAATAATCAAATTTTATTTAATTTACTTAATTTTTATAGTATCAATTTGATAATCTAAAATTTATCAAAATAATCAAATAAAAAATTACTTTAAATCATTTTAGTGGGGAAGATGGGTGATTATCTCACGTACGTACAACTATGATTTTTTTTTAGTAAAAATTGGTCAATTGAGTAATTTGAATTTTTATATATAAAATCAATTTTAAAAATTTTGAAAATCAGAATTTAAAAATTACTTAAATAAAAAAGATCATCACCTAAATTTAGTATTATATTCCCTAAAACAGAAACCACATTTATATTACCTAATAGAAACCACAAACATAGTCGATTGTATCCCTTTGAAATGGATTTTTTTAACCAAAATACTATATTTATTTATACCTATTATTACACTTGGATTTAAATTTTAAATTAAATTAAATTATTGTGCTTAATTTTCTGTTAGTCAAAACATACCTGGAACGACGAATATGAGAGTACTCATTGTAGAACTCACTCGATGTGGACTCGTTGATCTCCATCAAAGAGGACGGATCACCGCCGCTAACTTGGTGCTGGTTTCCGAACCACATAGGGTTGACTCCATGCTGCCCAAGGAAAAGCCCACTTGATTGCTGAAATGGCCAGCCATCTAGTCCCTCTAGTTGGTTCTACCAGAACCGACTGGGCGCGTGTCACGAAGCAGGTAGTTTAAGTCAAAATAAACATTTACATGTCCCAGTCGGTATCAGGGATACCGACTGACTTTACATTCATAAACCATTCACTTTTCTCCCCATTTTCATAAACCAATTTGAAAACATGGATAATTAAATAAATTTGCCCAGTTATTTATTGAGTCATTATTTTACTGTAAATAAAATACTTAGAGCCAGTTTTCAAAAGAAGTATAAACTGAACATAATTCATCATCACTTTGGTAGGAGATAAGTATTAATTTGTAAAATCTCATACGGTCTCATACAAGTTTTTGTTAAATATTTATTATTATTGTAAGAAACATGTTACTGATGAAATATAGGAAACAATCTATCCGTACTCAATTTAAATGGAAAATATTCATAATATGAACCAATTTTCAATTTAACGTATAACTTTTTAATTTTCACAAAATTTTGAATATTGCACTTAAGTACTGCATACTATGCATTGAAATTTTAAATTTAATTTTGTTTTTATTCAAAACACACAACTACATGCCGAACATAGTATTTTTTTACAATTGGAGCAGTACTAAATTGTTCTTAGGTATTATTAGGCTTGTTCTTGAGGTATCAGTAAGTTATTCTTGTATATTACTAGACTTGTTCTTGTGATATAATTGGGTTGTTCTTGGGTATTTGTGAGCTATTTTTAGGGTATTACTAACTTGTTATTGGATATTAATGAATTATTTTTAGAGTATTACTGACTTGTTTTTTAGATATAATTAAAAAAAAATTTGTGGTATTACTGACTTGTTCTTTAGGTAATAGTGAATTATTTTTAGAATATTATTGACTTGTTATTGAAATATTAGTAATTTTTTTCTTGGAGTATTTAACTTCAAAAATCTATCAAAAATATCTTGAGAGGTAGAGAAAAAAAAAGTCAGAAGTGCCTATATTAATTGCACAATACTACTTCTTCGTCTTCCTTCCAGAGTGTGTAAAATGCAAGGCGGAGCTGCTCAACATCCCTTTGATCAATCCCAAAAGAAAGAGGATGTTGGGATATAATCTGAGTGTTTTGATTAAGATCCCAAAACCCTTGATGAATTTGCTTAAGTATAGTTGTTAGGATTGCTTAGCTCAGGACTAGTCAGGTTAGAATAGATTTTCTATTCACAGGTATTCAGTTCAGGGGGAACACACTGAAAACTGAAGATTGATCGAGACATCCCAAAGATCCCTGGTCAGAAGAGTAGTCAAGCCTAAAGGTCGGAGTTCGCACTGAAGACAACTTAAGACATCTGACCTGAAGCTGATCCTGAAGAGCCTAAAGATGACTTCTGAAGAAGTTGAAGACAATCCTGAAGAATCTCACAGATGAAGTTCCTACTGAGTAACATAAACATGCTCAGGTCAGGACTCACTCAGTGAAGGTGGAAGTAGCCTGAGTAGTCAAGCTGAGTGATCATTTATTGACACTCATAAGGTCCTAATAAAAAGCTTACTGGAGCAATGGGTGTGTTAACATTTATGTTAACTCCTGAGGATAAAAGGATTGTCAGCAGCTCTGGATAAGACAAACATTTGACCTGAGTAAAGTGCAAGGCACTAAGAGTTTTAAATGTATGAGGAAGCATGAAGTCACATCGAGAACAAGTCATTTTAACATCGAGCCACTCAGATGTCGACAAGTATTGTACGGAGTCTGCGCCGCATTTATTATTTCTCAGACCTGCTGGCAGCAAACATAGAGTTTCCCTTTTAAGCATTGGGAAAAGTAAAACTCGTAGCTGATTGCCTGCACCTACCTAATATAGAAAGATTTGAAAAGATCTCCTCCAACGGATCTATTTCAAATCTCTGTATAAATACAGAAGACCTTGCACCCATTCAAGGTTACGGGAAATTTCCAAGCGACAAAATTATCCAGATTCCAAGTCCTCAAAGCGTACTTCAAGAAACACTCTGCTATTAAATTTCCATATTTTGTAGTACGAATCATTCTGTATTTGCTTAGATTGATAGTCCTTATCCTTAGCATTGGTTAGATTGAAAGGACTATCACCCTTAGTTGGAAACCAGAAAGCCAAACCCCAAAGTGTGTGAGAAGGTTGGTAGGAAGGATTGAGACTTGTAAAATGCCCAGGGGTCGAATTCCTATGAGCGGAAGGAGGCTACTCATGTACCTTGGCACGTTAAAACACAAGTACCAATTCTCAGGAGAGGATTGCTTCCTGTTAAATCAGGTCATGGACGTAGGAGTTGGTTATCTCCGAACCACATTAAAAAAGCCATTGAGTGTTGATTTACTTTATTATTCAGGATCATAATTGTCATTCATATTAAACTGAGCATAAAGCATCATTTTACAAATCAGGAGGAATCAATTCTCCTGCCACTGAATCAGTGCACCAGCCTTAACAACTATTTTTCTAAGCAAAACGAAAGAACGGTTTTTAGGACATAAAACGAGTAGACTTAAGGGCTCACACTTCCGCACTTAACTCTAGCTTACTGAGATAGCTATCCAACAGACTTGCTTTTTAAGAGGTCAGTAGGTGGGTTATCTGTACTGAGCTTTCGAGAGCACAACCTCAGAACTTAGCCTAGTTGACTCCTGAATGATTCATCTCTGCTGCCCCTGAGACCATCAGTTCAGTTAAGTACTATAAGGATCTTCCTGACTGAGTTTTGTAAGAGAATTTTCCAGAAGTTTTGGAAAATCTTACATCAATTTATTCCCCTCATACACTGATTACACTCGTTTCGGTACCAACAAGTGTGTTGGGACAATCTTAGTGTTTTGAATAGATCCCAAAACCCCTTGATGAATTTACCTAAGTATAGTTTATCAGGATGATAGTTTCAGGATAGTCAGGTTAGAATAGATTTTTCTATATACAGGTATTCAGTTCAGGGGGAACGTGATGAAGATTGAAGACTGATGGTGACGTCCCAAAAGTCTGAAGTCAGATGCATCTGCAACCCTGAGGGTCAAGATCGTCCTGAAGATGATCAACCTGAAGCTAAACCTGAGAAACCTGGAAAGAGTCCTGAAGCTGCGCTGAAGCCATCCTGAAGAGAACCACTGATCAGGTCCATACTAAGTACACTAAGCATGCTCAGGGTACGACTCCATCAGTGAAGGGCAAGTGTAACCTTGATCAGGCTGAACGTCTTACTGATGTTAATAAGTCCTGACTTGGGCTTAGTATCAGTTTATCTGATACTTGTAAGTCCTGACAAGGCAAGGTTACACGTTCAATGGAGTCTGAGAGACAAAGAGAATGTCAGCATCTCCATAGTAAAGACAAACATTTATTCTGAGTAAAGAACGAGGAACTCAGAGTTATAAATGTACGAGGTTATCAAAGTCAAAGTCGACAAACTAGCCGTTGGACAAACGACCAGTGAGGAGGTGACACATAAGTACGGAGACTGCGCCGCATTTAATATTTCTCAGAGCTGCAGGCGGCGGATCAGAGAATTACCATACTTAGTATGGCTACTGTCAGACAAGGACAACCAAAGCCTGCACTTACCCTAATAGGAAGGTTTGAAACGGATCTCCTCCAACGGATCTGATGTGGGAAAATATGCACATGCTTTCATATCTGAGAAATGAATATGGACAACTCTCAATAGAGAAAAACCTTCTCTCAAATCTGGCTCAGAGTGGGACCAGATGTGAGAAGTCATTCTATCGTAATAAGAAATATGTGAATATCCTCTGCAATGACCAAAGAGGTGCACTAAGTTGAGAAATCATTCTCTAACAGAGATGAGAGATGTGATAAGAATAAAGATTGACATATGATATTTGATCCCGAAATAGCGAGGGATTTATTATCGACTCAAGTATGAACCCAGATCACGTCATATAGAGCTCATGATGGTCAATCGCTTGTTCACAAATTGACGAATGTGCTGTGTTCCGGCTCTGAACTCTTCAGAGCCAGAAAGCATACAAAATGAGAAATCTGGCAGAAGTAGATTACATTACAAACAGTACATTTATGAATATGTGGGCATATGCCTATAATCCACAGCCGGAGAAAGTTATGTTGTTCTCAACTCTGAAAATGAGATCAGAGTTGGATATCGCACCAGAATTGCTGCTCAGCAGTATTATTCAATTTTGTGGTCCTACAGGAATTAGGGCAACACTATGAGTATTACCATTTTACCCTTCACAGGGAAGATATATAAATACCCTCATTTTGCCTTCTAGGGCAACATCATTAGAATTATCGTCTTCTCTATTTTGATAAATGTATATTGTATTAAGATATTTTTGTATCCTTCTTGTTGAATACGTTACTGACTTGAGCGTTGGATGACCGATGCCGGAGCCCCCTCCGGCTCGGTTTTGTGCAGGTTATGCTTGATGTTATATGAAGTTTATCATGAAGATTATCTTCCTGGAATTTGAGAGTGGCGCAGCCCCTCTCTTGGAGTTCAAATGAAGTTTTTGTAGAGATGCAACCCGTTTCTCACTTCACATCATCTGTTAGATGCGGCCGACATTTTTTCCCGCATCAACTGGTGCCGTATGTGGGATAACTTGGGCTTTGGCGTGAGTTTTTCCCTTTGAAATCCGATTTCCACGAAAGTTTTAAGGATTCTTATCCTTCTGACCAGATAAGTGATATTATTATGAAGATCGAGCAAATTAAATTTGAGATATGTATTTCTCTATGGAATAGTTATTTGATTTATGATGAATTATTGGTTTAATTCATGCTTTGTTACAGAAAATCCCCAAATCACCATGTGGTGAGGGAGATAAAAGAAAACCCTAGAAATAGAGGGGGAAGCGAAGAGCTATCTAATTTTCTGTAGAATTTTATAATTAAAAAAAAAGAAAGCAGGAAACAAGTCTGATTCCCAATTTCACTGGGCTAGATGCTGGCCACTGCTTCTTCGGCGGTAGTTTTGATATTTATGCCTGTTAGCACCACGACCCCTGCTGCGTAATTTCTTGAAGAATCGCTCTATCGTTGATGCGAACGGTCATGCTACATCTGATGAATATCGCCTTTGCGGAATCGCAAAGGCACCGCCACTGTGCTGCTCACTCGTGTGATCGGGCCACTGCTATGACTCGACGAGCCATTCCTTTTTCCAGCAGTCGCGAACACGGCACCACATTGGTAGTGCGGGCTTTGGTAGTTGTACCTGGTATCCGGCGCCGCCATTAGAATGGCCTGATTTCAGAAATAATTCCGGGAGTAGAACGCCGCTCCTTTTGTCGACAAGATCTCGACGTATATCGAGCGCCATGGCATCATTGAATCGTAACCCTATTGCCCGCCGGAGTCAGTGTGGACTTCAGTTTCAAGCGACATTAGTTGCCCATCCTGGCAGTCGCGAGAGAAACCCTTGACGTGGATCACCCCTATATCGTGATCCTTAGTTAATGTGATATCAATTGAATTGGTCTTGCACAGCAGCAAGGATTTGCAGTGTGATTTGTTCATCTTGATTTTGAAAAGACCCATTTGAATCACCTTGGTTACACCCCGGGTTTTGAATCCATGTTGCACTGATTAGTTTGACGCAGTATAATGCCTTCGGATCGCTTAGTTTTATTGATTTGGTCACAATTCTTTTTGTGGGCAATTCGCACGATGGGTCGACTCGAAGGAGATATACATAGGCTCATCTGATGTCGTGTTAGATTAATGGCAGGCGCATTTTGGTCCTTATTCCTCTATGACTGAAATGTGTGATACCTTTTTGCAGTTGTTTGATCCTGGTTGCAAACACGCGAAATGGTTGCAGCTGCTGGCAGGCGTTACCACACAACAAGACTTCGCTGCTGTGCGTCGCTTCATGTGATCAGCCCAGTTGCGAAATTCTAAGGAGTTGAATGTTTGTCCCGCAGAAACAAAATGACACTCAATGGGATTATGCTGTTACCTTGACTTACAGAGGTATGAAATTGTGAGTTATACATGAGGGATTGCTCATGGAATTTGAATATCTATGTTTGAGGAATAATGATATGAATTTATGAAATAGATAATGTCTACTATATATTTGTGGGCATTGCTTGACTATATATCTATTTGATTAAGCCTGCTGAAATGGTGACATTAAGACTAGCTATAATATTTTATTTGAGATGTTGAAAATATAAATGGGCATGTTACATAGCGTTCCATTATCTTGTTGTTGATTATATGTGGTATGCTGCTTTTGAGGCAAACCTGATATTTTGAACTTGAAAATTTGAGGTGATGAGTTACGCTCACAACGCGCTTGATTAATTGCCTAGAAGAGTAAGTAGGCTAAATAAGCTGATTAAATTGGTTTGGGTACAAATCTATGAATAAGTATATGTACGCATGTATGTACCTACATGTACATTTGAAGTATAAACTTTGCCCAGTAATAAATCTTAAACTTGAAAGGTGAGCGAGTTATAGCAGAAAAAGTGTTTCAAAGAAGATATTGATTCTTGATCTGATTTCTTGAAAGAAATTGTGTGGAATTAATGTTTGGACCTCGCAACATAAGGTTTGGAATTGGAGTGAGCCTCTTGATCACGCGATCAAGCAAAACATGATTATTGTGAGTACACATACATGAAATTTGAATTGCGAGTTGAAAATTGAATGACCTCATGAAAGGCATACATATGCGGCTTATATGTGCACACAAAGTTAACTTGTGTTAGTAGCAAAAATGAGATAAGTATGGTAACTGATTTTACCAATTAATTCTTGGAGTTTTATACAGAATTCTCTGAATGAAAATAGAAATCCTTGATTTGATTGTTTAAATGGGATTATGTGAAATTGATACTTAAGCCTTATAACATAGGCTTGGAATTGAGGGAACATCTTGATACCCCGGACATGCGAGGTGTAATAATTTGTAAAACTCAGTCCAATAATTGGGACACTAAGTTTGCTTCACAGTATAACCTGGGATTTACTATCCTTACATGAATCAACTTATTTCTAATGAATTAGCTGTTTCTTATGAGGAAAAATGCTTATGATTTTCACACCGGAGTGGTGTGAAAATTTGAAGGGGATAAATGGGAGGATGACTCTCATAGCACGAAATGATGGCAATGCAGCCTATGGATAAAAAGATCCTGTCAATGCATGCTCATCAGCTTGAGTAAGGTATTTTTACCTTTTTCTGTGAATCTAAGTTAAGATATTACTTGAGAAAGTAAATTGCTTGATAAGCTAATTGAAATCACTCTCGAATAGAAATGTTTTAGCTCATATGATAAATGGGAATCTGGTATGGGAATATATGCTGGATATGTCAGAAGTGATCAATCCTAGACACGAAATAGACGAATTAAGTTTATGAAGATACACTTTGATAGTTTTCTAAGGAAAACTTGGTGAAAGTGCATGAAGCGTGCCATAAATTTGTGCCAACATTTCTTGCTCAGTTGGTGTAGCATGAAGATACAATGAATATTTATTTGGAAACATGAATATAGACTCTCTTTGAGATGTCATGAAGAATATATGGTTAAACATATCTTTGAAGCTCTATAAGAATTATTTTCTTGCCGATTTTGAAATATAACATGTTGAATATGCGCTAAGAAATATGTGATAGTACCCTTGTGTAACATCTGATATATGCTTAGGAAAAGCCGCTATGAAGGCAAGATTAGGTGCATGATTGTTTACCAAAAATGCATGTGAGATTGAATTAACCTCACAGTTAAGATATTTTGTAGAAAACCATCTCTAAAATAACTTTTTATGAATGGAGTCCGGTATGCATTTAGAATTTGCACGGTGAACTGTCATTCAATGAATATGTTGACAAAGCATGATCTAAGAATGATGAAATGATGGAAAATGTACAAAGATGCAATGTTTGCTTGCTGTATAAAATTGATTATCTCTGAGAAATCAGAGATGAAATAATGACCCAATTCTTTAACATTTAGTATAATGCCTCCTTGTTGTGTAATTGATTAATTACATCCTATAAGTCTCAGATAGCTCTGAGCCCGGATCTGATTTACATCCTATAAGTATCAGATGGCTCTGAGCCTAGAACTGATTTACATCCTGTAAGTCTCAGATGGCTCTGAGCCCGGATCTGATTTACATCCTATAAGTCTCAGATGGCTCTGAGCCTGGATCTGATTTACATCATGTAAGTCTCAGATTTCTCTGAGCCCGGATCTGATTTACATCCTGTAAGTCTTAGATGGCTCTGAGTCTGGATCCGATTTACATCCTGTAAGTCTCAGATTTCTCTAAGCCTAGATATGATTTACATCCAATAAGTCTCAGATGGCTCTGAGCCTGGATCCGATTTACATCCTGTAAGTCTCAGATTTCTCTGAGCCTGGATCTGATTTACATCCTGTAAGTCTCAGATTTCTTTGAGAACGGATCTGATTTACATCCTGTAAGTCTCAGATTTCTCTGAGCCCGAATCTGATTTACATCCTGTAAGTCTCAGATTTCTCTGAGCCTGGATCCAATTTACATCCTGTAAGTCTCAGATGGCTCTAAGCCCGGATCTAATTTACATCCTATAAGTCTCATATTTCTCTGAGCCCGGATCTGATTTACATCCTATAAATCTCAGATTTCTCTGAGCCCGGATCTGATTTACATCCAATAAGTCTCAGATGGCTCTGAGCCTGGATCCGATTTACATCCTATAAGTCTCAAATGGCTCTGAGCCTAGATCTGATTTACATCCTATAAGTCTCAGATGGCTCTAAGCCTGGATCCGATTTACATCCTATAAGTCTCAGATGGCTCTGAGCCCGGATCTGATTTACATCCTGTAAGTCTCAGATGGCTCTGAGCCTGGATCTGATTTACATCCTGTAAGTCTCAGATTTCTCTGAGCCCGAATCTGATTTACATCCTGTAAGTCTCAGATTTCAATGAGCCCGGATCTGATTTAGGGCCTGGAATGTGCTCGAAAAATTAGTGCCTGGAATGTGCCCAGAAAATTAGGGCCTGAAATGTGCCCGAAAAATTAGGACCCAGAGCATGTCAGGAAAATTAGGGCCCCGAGCGTGCCCGACACGTTGTTCCTTCTCTTTGGAGACGTCCTAAGAGAAAATAATGTGAACAAGAAAAGGCAGAGCAGCTGCCGACCGACCGACAAGAGGGTAGAGCAGCTATCAGAGTAGATATTTGTGATACTTATTGAGTCAAATATGACATGGCTCAAAGAAAGAATATAGTCAGAACATGCCTGACACATTAACTTTTTTCTTAAGAGATGTCTTGAGAATAAACAGTGTGAGAAACAAAAGAGGTATGATAGCTACCAGAGATGACAGATCAGCTATGAGTGCCGACATTAAAAAAATAAGAAGACTCCTATGTAGGTAACTGTTGGGACAATCTGATATTTTGATTAGATCCCAAAACCCCTGATGAATTCGTCTAAGTACAGTTGTTCAGGTTTGTCTAGTTCAGGATAGTCAGGTTAGGAATTCAGTTCATGGGGAACATGCTGAAGACTGAAGAATATTGGATTCGACCTAATTTACTGAACTCTGATGTGCAATCCATCCTGAAGAAGTCAGAGTCAGTCTTGCTGAAGACTGCCTGAACTGAAGCTGAAGAACGAAGCCTGATGATCCGTCCTGAAGACAATCCTGAAGTACCATTGGCTGATGTTTCTACTGAGTACTCTAAGCATACTTAGGACAGAACTTAGTCAGTGAAGAGTAAGTATAACCTATCAAGCTGTGCTGAATGCACATAAGACCTGACTTATGCCTTGAGTCAGTTTATCTGACTCATGTAAGTCCAAAGCAAAAAGGTTACACATACTGGGCTGAATAACCTATCAGGCTGTGCTGAATGCACATAAGACCTGACTTAGGCCTTGGTTCAGTTTACCTGAATCATGTAAGTCCAAAGAAAAAAATTTATTTATGCTATGGGACAAGAGACAAAGAGAATGTCAGTAAGACTCCAATAAGACAAACATTCAGGCTGAGTTATTTACAAGAGACTCAGAGTATTGAATGTACGAGGAAGGACAAATGTCTGAAGGTCAACTAGCCGTTAGAACAGAAAGCCAATGATCTTTCGACACGTATGTACGGAGTCTGCGTACCATTTAATGCAGCATTTAATGTGTCTCAGAGTTGCAGACGGCGGGACAAACTTGCCAGATTAAGCATGGCGATTAGGTCAAATAGTACTTCTTGCAACTACCCTAAAATAGGAAAGATTTGATTTGATCTCCTCCAACGGATCTATTTTGAATCTTGCCTATAAATATGGAGAGTTTTGCACCCATTCAAGGCTAACGGGAAATTTCCAAGTGAAAGCTCTCAAGAATCCAAGCACTCAAAGCATACTTTGAACAACACTCTGCAATTAAATTTCCCTAGTGTTGCAGTAGGATTCTGTCTGTATTTGCTTAGATCGATAGCTCTAATATTTAGCATTATTTTGTACTGCTAGAGCTATCCTAGTTGGAAACCAAGAATACCAAACCACTCAGGGTGTGAGATTGGTTGGTTAGAAGGACTAGGACTTGTAAAATGCCCAGGGGTCAGTTCCTAAGAGAGGAAGTTGGCTATTCGTGTCCCTTGGCACGTAAAACCCAAGTACCTATCCTCAGGGTTTTGAGGATAGCTTCCTGTTAAATCAGGTCGTGGACGTAGGAGTTGGTTATCTCCGAACCACGTTAAAAAGACCCTTGTGTGCTGATTTACATTCTTGTTCAGGATCATAACTGTCATCATACTAAACTGAACATTCTGCATTGTTCTTATATTCAGGACTGAATCAATCATCCTGAATCTTAATACTGTGCACTCAGCCTTAACCACCAGTTTACTAAGCAAACTCAGAGAAAACGTTTTCAGAAACTAAAACGAGTAGAAACTAAGGGCTCACTTTCCGCACGTACTCTAGCTCACTGAGATAGTAGTCCAACTGACTTGCTTCCGAGCAGTCAGTAGGTTTGTTATCTCTACTCAGCTTCCGAGCACTTTACTCACACTCAGCTTATCTGACTCGTTACTGAACTGTCCCTGCTGCCCCTGTGGACCTTCAGCATACTGAGTAATTCAGGAAATCCTGACTGAGAGTGTTAGAGCATTTTTCTGAGTCTTTTAAAAAAATCTGACATCAGTGTATTCCCCCCCATACACTGATTATACTTGTTTCGGGACCAACAGTAACTATGATTGATGTGATGTGACTCAGACAGAAATAAAGTAGAGTTTACTGCTATGATAATTTAATGTTGACATGTTCCATCTCTCGATCAGGTGATATAAATTTATCATTTCTCAGAATTAGAAGAGATATGCCTTCGCTCACTAGGCAAATGCCAGAGAAGATTACTGATTTGAATTCTCTAAGAAGAGAACACACTCTTAACTGATTTCTCCTCAGAAAAGAGAGGGAAAAAATTAGATGTTCATGTACTATGACAATGAAATGAGGAAAGGACTAGAGCTATTATCACACCTCTGGCCCTGGTGGATCTCATTATAATTAGAGCATGAAATTTGAAGAAGTGAAGCTAAATATGAAGCTGATTATGAATAACAAAATTCTTCACGAAGATTTTTTTTTGAGAATATCTCTCAAAAATACAAAGGATGTACAAATCTTAAATTTACAAGCGGTAAATCTAAGTAAGAAGTGAGCATGAATCACATTCACATTTTATGAAAACTTTAGCATAAATTAGAGCATGAATAATTATGAGAACCTTAGCCGAAGCTGGGTATACGAAATAACCAGAGGGCAGACACGAGAATATGTAAATATACAGCTCTCAGGATAAGAAGTCATATTATGGACTTTTTGAATGCAACTGAAAAACTGTTAATCAAACACTAAGTTTCAGAGATGAATGAGTAGGAGATTATTCACTTCACTTCAAGAGCTGAAGTGAAGTCCAGAGGAGG
>JAPKLY010001211.1:13801-47063 GCA_026898435.1 Prunella vulgaris
TGATATTGAGATTATTCACTTCACTTCAAGAGCTAAAGTAAAGTCCAAAGGAGGGAGTATGCATTCGCATCAACTCCCGAGAGTTGATAGTGAGATTATTCAGTTAAGAAGAGAAAGTAAGATTGAAAGAATTTAAAGAAAAATCTTCTGTCTTATGAAGAGATAGTGTGACAAAATCCGATAGAAAGTTAATATGGGATTGAAAATGCCTATATTTTACAATATAAATTTTGAATGGAAGAACTAATGAGTGGCAAGAAAGTGTCACATCCAAGGAACGTAAAATATTGATTAATTGCAAGCTCGTTGTTGGGACAATCTGAGTATTTTGATTAGATCCCAAAACCCATGATGAATTTACCTAAGTACATTTGTTCAGGATTGTCTAGTTCAAGATAGTCAGGTTAGGGATTCAGTTCAGGGGGAACGTGTTGAAGACTGAAGAATATTGGAGTCGACCCAATTATTTGAAGTCTGAAGTGCAATTCATCCTGAAGAAGGTCAGAGTCAGTCTTGCTGAAGATTGCCTGAACTGAATCTGAAGACCGAAGCTTGAAGATCCATCCTGAAGACAATCCGGAGTTCCATTGACTGATGTTTCTACTGAGTACACTTAGCATGCTCAGGACAGAACTTAGTCAGTGAAGAGTAAGTGTAACCTATCAGGCCGAGCTGAATGCTCGTAAGACTTGACTTAGGCCTTGGGTCAGTTTATCTGACTCATTTAAGTCCAAAGCAAAAAGGTTACACATACTGGGCTGAATAACCTATCAGGCCGAGCTGAATGCTCGTAAGACCTGACTTAGGCCTTGGGTCAGTTTATCTGACTCATGTAAGTTCAAAGCAAAAAGGTTATTTATGCTATTGGACAAAAAGACAAAGGGAATGTCAGTAAGACTCCGATAAAGACAAACATTCAGGCTGAGTTATTAACAAGAGACTTATTGTATTGAATGTACGAGGAAGGACAAGTGTCAGGTGGTCAACTAGCCGTTTGTACGGAGAGCCAATGATCTTTTGACACGCATGTACAGAGTCTGCGCAGCAGTTAATGCGGCATTTAATGCGTCTCAGAATTGCAGGCGGCGGGACAAAGATTACCAGATTAAGCATGGTAATTAGGTCAACAGTACATCTAGCCTGCAACTACCCTAAATAGGAAAGATTTGTAAAGATCTCCTCCAACGGATCTTTTTCAAATCTTACCTATAAATACAGAGAGCCTTGCACCCATTCAAGGCTAACAGGAAATTTCCAAACGAAAGCTCTCAAGAATCCAAGCACTCAAAGCATACCTTGAACAACACTCTGCAATTAAATTTCCCTAGTGTTGTAGTAGGATTCACTCTGTATTTGCTTAGTTTGATAGCTCTAATCTTTAGCATTGCTTTGTATTGCTAGGGCTATCCTTCGTTGGAAACCAAGAATACCAAACCACTCAGGGTGTAAGTTTGGTTGGTTAAAAGACCCTTGTATGCTGATTTACATTCTTGCTCAGGATCATAATTGTCATTCATATTAAACTGAGCATATTGCATTGTTTTGATATTCAGGCTGAATCAATCATCCTGAGTCTTAATACTGTGCACCAGCCTTAACCACTAATTTACTAAGCAAACTCAGAGAAAATATTTTCAGAAACTAAAACGAGTAGAAACTAAGGGCTCACATTCTGCACGTACTCTAGCTTACTGAGATAGTAGTCCAACTGACTTGCCTCGACCAGTCAGTAGGTTTGTTATATCTACTGAGCTTCTGAGCACATTACTCACACTCAGCCTATCTGACTCCATTACTGATTTGTCCCTGCTGCCCCTGAGGACTATCAGTTTTGCTGAGTATCATCAGGATCTTCCTGACTGAGCGTGTTAGAGTATTTTTCTGAGTATTCAGAAAAATCTGACATCAGTGTATTCCCCGCATACACTGATTATACTCGTTTCGGGACCAACAAGTGGTATCAGAGCAGTGGTTCAAAAGACCACTGACTTTGTTTACCAACAGTTTCTGAGGAGAAACTTTTGGTGGTCAACTGAACAGATCTTGTTTCTGAAAACTTGCATTCCATGGCATCCGGTTCTAAGCGCCTTGAGGGCAATCTTCTTTAGTTCTCTATTGACAATTATGACTATTGGAAATTCAGGGTTCTGGCACATCTCTACTCCAACCATGATCAGATGCCCCAGGTGATTGAGCATGGTCCTATCAGATTTATGAGGAATCTTCAGACCACCTGGCCTGTAGCTGGCAATGTCCCTGTGCCGGCTGCCGGAGATGAGCCTGTGGAGAGGTCCGCGCTTATTGCTGATCAGATTAAGCAAATCGGGCTGGATAATGTTGCGAAGAACATTATACTCCACACCATTTCTTATGAACTCGGTTAGGCTCATGCATCTGACAACTACGAAGGAGATCTGGGATGCCCTGAAGGAGATGAGTGAGGGCTCAGAGAAGATCAAGGAGAACAAGCGGGATTTGGCCATCAGGAAATTAGAGGCCTTTAGGATGCTAGATGGAGAGTCCATCGATTTGATAGAAGCTCGGTTCATTAAGATGATGAACGAGCACCCTTGGGAAGGACTTTCCCAAGAGGGAGGTGTCATCTAAAATCCTGAACTGTCTCCCTAAAAGATGGGACACAGGAGTGATCTTGTTAAAGAACATTCAGGATCTCACAAACATTCCTTACTCTCACCTATTCTCAGAGTTAAAGGCTCTGGAATTCGACCTCGATAAGAGGAAGAAGAAGGGTGCTGTCAGTGAGGATGTGAGTAAGGAGAAGACACCTGAAAAGGAAAAGAGGGTGGCTCTTAAAGCTACTCCTGAGCCTGAGGCTGGATCGGGCTCGAAATCACTCAGAGATATGAGCAAGGATGAGTTAGCCCTGGAGTACAGCCTGATGGCATGGAGATTCGAGAAGCTGAACTCTCATTTCGGCAGGTATAAGAAGTTTTATACTGACTCTCGTGATCGTAGGTATTCCAGCCCTAGGAGATCGAGCCCCCGGAGGGAAGAAAGGAGGGGTTCAGATTCCAGGACAGAGAGAGAGGAGCCTGAGCGGCTCAGAGATGAGAAGAGAAGAGATGATGCTGATCCCATAATATCCAGCTCCAAGCCTGAAAGATCATCAGGGAGCTGGAGGGAGTCATCAGATAAAAGGCACACTGACAAAAATGGTGTTTCTGATGTAGATCAGTGTTACCACTGCAAGAAGACCGGACATTATCAATATGATTGTCCAGAGCTCAGCCCTCGAGAGAGAGAAGATCTGAGAGCGAAGAGAGAGCTCAGGGCATCAGACCGAAGAGTAATACTTGCTGAGGATTCCTCAGATTCAGATGGCCCTGGACGCCGGTCCCCTGAACTCTTCTCCGATGAGAAGTATGATGATCTCTGTCTGATGGCAGATGATAAGGTATGTTCTTCTGCCTCTTCTCCTGATCACGCACCTGAGCTTAGCTCAGACTCAGCAGGAGAACTCGACCTTCAGCTCGCCCTAGAGCAATTGATGGTTGACTTCTCAAGGCTGCATGAGACTCATACTCACACAGTGGATGTGAATGCACAACTGAGTGGGGAGAATGATCGGTTAGTTGAGTCTCTCAGGTTGAGAGATACTGAGGAAGCCCTCAGACTAGTAAATCTTTAGGAAGAGTTGCTTCATGCTCGGAATAAGCATGATGAAACTCCACTAGAGGTTGAAAGACTGAAAGGTGTAATCAGCTCACTGATTGAGACTCATGACACTGATCTGTTCCTCGCTCAGGAACAGCTGATGATTCAGCGAATTACTCTGAGAGAGATGTTTGAAACTGAGTGGCAAGCTCGCCATTCTACTGAGCAAACTGCTTGGTATCTTGAGCTGATCTCAAAGGAGAATGCTCATGAAAAACTGGTGCTTCAGTACACCACTGAGATTGAGGCCCTGAAAAAGGAGAATGGGCACCTTGAGGAAAAGCTGAAAAAGTTACACACATCTACCCAAGTGGTTGATGAGTTAACAAGTTTCTCTCAGTTGACCGATGGTGCTAAAGCTGGGTTAGACTATGATGCCTCTAAAGACCCAAAGGGTAAGAAAAAGAGAGGTGCTTCAGGGAGCAACTCTCAAAAGAAGTTTGTCCCTGCCCAAACTGACGACAAGAGCCCAAGTGTTGCTCGTCAGGATAAAGGAAAAGTGAAGGAGAAAGTGCCTGAACCTGTCAGGCAAAGGACTGAGGAACCCAGGCCAAAACCTTATGGAAAGGCCAAGGCTTCTCATCCTGAGTCGAGGAAGAAGAACCAAGGGAACTCCGAGTCTCAGCCTATGAACCCTAAGGCTGGAAAGAATTCTGCCCCAAGTACTTCACAGGCTCTGCCTAGAAATACTCAGGGTGGAAGGAATTCCAGTCAGGGGAGGCCTCAGGTAAGGCCAAGGAATACTGAGGTCCAGAGGCCTCAGACAGGGCACAAGGCCCATCAGGAGCGTCCCAATCCTCAGAGGAGAAGGACAAACCAAATGGCCCCTGAAAGGCAACGGAGTCCTGACTCCGATAACACTCAGGTCAGACCTCAAGTACCTAGAGGTCAGGCCCGAGCTGCTCCTTCTCAGGACCAACGTCAGCCCAATTCACCCAGGCCTAGGAGGAATAGGAGGCCTGCCCCCAGTAATCAATCTAGGACTCCTGAGACTCAGGCTGACACCCATACACCCTCAACTTCCCAGGCACAAAGGAAGAAGAGGACTGTGTATGTTGATGTTTCAGGGAGACAGGTTTACACTTCTGATGCCATCAGAATTGTTAAACAAATCTGGATCCCGAAGGGTATGACTGACTCTGTAGGACCCAATACGAGATGGGTACCTGAGGCCTGATTCTTTTCAAGTCGCTGCGGGCTACAAGAAGAGGAAGGAGGATCTGATGATGGATTGGTACTTGGACTCAGGGTGTTCCAGGCACATGACCGGATTTTGTGATCTCCTTCAGGACTACGTAGCTCAGGAAGCCCCGCAGGTAACCTTTGATGATAACTCTAAGGGTTTCACCAGAGGATTCTATGCCCTTGTTGTTGGTTCTGTTAGAGTACTTAATGTATCCTTTGTTGAGGGTCTTAGGCATAACCTGCTTTCGGTCAGTCAGTTTTGTGACCGAGGATATAGTGTAGAGTTTAAATCTAACATATGCCTTGTAAAGGATAAATCTACACTGCAGGTTCTGATTACAGGTGTCAGGAGAGGAAATGTATATTTTACTGACTTCAAGAGCAGCTCTCCTGAAACTTTTTTGGTCACTAAGAGCTCATCTGAGCTCAGTTGGCTTTGGCATAAACACCTGAGTCACTTAAACTTCAAGATTATTAATAAAATCTCCCGACTTTCTCTTGTAGAGGGTCTACCTAATGAAGTTTTTAGCAAAGACCACGTGTACGGAGCATGTCAGGAAGGCAAGCAAACCAAAGCTTCATTCAAGGAGAAAGATGCCTTCTCAACTGACAGAGTGCTTCAGCTCCTGCACATGGATCTCTTTGGTCCGATTACTCCTGTCAGCATGAATGGTAGGAACAGGGTCAGAGCATCGTCAGGATCAGATCAGATCGGGGAACTGAGTTTATTAACTCAATTATAACTGATTTTTGTACTGACGTTGGTATTGCTCATGAGACTTCTGCAGCCAGGACCTCTCAGCAGAATGTAGCTGAAAGAAGGAACCGGACCCTGAAGGAAGCTGCCCGAACCATGTTGGCTGAGTCAGGACTGCCCAAGAAATACTGGGCTGAAGCAATCAACACTGCTTGCTACACTCAGAACCGATCTATGCTGAATAAACAACATGCTTAGACACCTTATGAAACTTGGAACAAAAGGAAGCCTCGCATCTCCTATTTCCATATTTTTGGGTGTAAGTGTTTCATCCTGAACAATGGGAAAGACCAGCTTAAAGCCTTTGATAACAAGTCTGATGAGGGAGTTTTCTTAGGATACTCCTCAGTCAGTAAAGCTTTCAGGGTGTATAACTGTCGGACCCTTTGTGTGGAGGAAACACCTCATGTTGTGTTTGATGAGACTGCATCAGTGCGTAGAAAATAGGTTCCGAGTCCTGACACTGAGGAGGTTACCAAGAGGGTGACAAGACTGAGCCTGAAGAATCCTGAGTTCAAGGTCAAATTCGTGGATGCTCCCAAGGGATGGGATGATGATGACTATCAGGATGGACCTCAGGCCAACCCTCAGCAAGCCCCAGCCTCGGAGAATATTGAGTCTCAGACGGAGGCACAGACTCAACCTGAGGTACGTACTGTCGTTGATGATGCTTCTGCACCTGAGACAGTTACTGAGTCCAACTCTGTTGGGGGAACCAATGTCCCTGATATTGGCCAACCCTCAGGAAATGGCTCAGTATCCCCTGTTCTTGCTCATTCCGCTTCTCTGCCTATTATTGTCGAAACTAACATTTCAGGTTCAAGCGAGGGAACGTCAGCAGCTCCCAGTGCAGCCGTTAGCAGGAGACAGTGGCTAGATGATCACTCATTGGCTGACATCATTAGTGATGTAAGTGAGGGGGTCAGGACAAGATTATCCTTTGGTGAGAGTGCTATGTTCTGCTGTTTCCTGAATGATCAGGAACCTAAGAGCATAGAAGAAGCTCTTGCTGACCCCAACTGGGTCCTAGCCATGCAGGATGAGCTCAATCAGTTTGAGCGGAATCAGGTTTGGGAGTTAGTTGAGAGACCTAGGCGTCAACATGTAATTGCCGCCAAGTGGGTCTTCAAGAACAAGAGGGATGAGAAGAATGTTGTTGTCAGGAACAAGGCCAGACTAGTGGTAAAATGTTACTCTCAGGCCGAAGGAATCGACTATGATGAGACCTTTGCTCCGGTCGCAAGGTTAGAGGCAATCAGGCTGTTCTTAGCTTATGCAACATTCAAGAAGTTCAAAGTGTATCAGATGGACGTAAAGAGTGCTTTTCTGAATGGTGTACTGAACGAGGAGGTTTATGTTGAGCAACCTCCAGGGTTCGAAGTCGGTGACAAGGTATATCACCTGAAGAAAGCCCTTTGTGGCCTGAAGCAAGCCCCAGGGCTTGGTATGTTACACTCTCTCAATTCCTGATAGACCACGGGTTCTTGAAAGGAACAGTGGACAGGACCCTCTTCAGATTTATGTGGATGACATAATATTTAGATCTCCTAATCTGAAACTTTTTGAGAAATTCTCTAAGCCGATGACTGGGAAATTTGAGACGTCAATGATGGGTGAAATGAACTTCTTCTTTGGTCTTTAGGTCAGGCAATCTGACTCCGGAATCTTCATAAATCAGTCCAAGTATGCGAGGGACTTGATTCAGAAGTTTGGAGTTCAGACCAGCAAAGTCTCACGTATTCCTATGAACACAAATGAGAAGCTGGATCCTGACAAGGAGGGGACCTCAGTGAATCAGACTGAATATAGGACACTGATTGGATCCTTATTGTACATGACTGCAAGTCGTCCTGACATCACTTATGCAGTCGGAGTTTGTGCAAGGTATCAGTCTGATCCAAAGAAAAGTTATCTAGAGAGTGCCAAAAAGATACTGAAATACCTGAAGGGTACAGTCAATTTAGGACTTTGGTATTCCTCTGATGACAACCTTGAACTGATTGGCTATTCAAATACAGATTATGGAGGCTGTAGGCTTGTTAGGAAATCAACTACAGGCACATGTCAGTTCCTAGGGAGTAAACTGATCTCTTGGTTTTCTAAGAAGCAAACCAGTGTTGCAACGTCTACTACTGAGGCTGAGTATATGGCTGCAGGCAGTTGTTGTTCCCAAATTCTTTGGTTGAAGCAACAACTGAGAGACTACCAAATAGAGGCCACTGAAGTCCCAATTTATTGTGACAACAATAGTGCCATTGCCATATCCCAAAACCCAGTCTTACACACAAGGTGTAAGCATGTGGACATCAGGCATCACTTTATAAGAGATCATGTTGAGAAGAAGGATATAACGATGTAAAGGGTCCTTACTGACAAGCAGAGAGCTGACATCCTGACTAAGGCTATGCCTGAAACCAGGTTTGTTGAGTTGTCAGTAGAGTTAGGACTCCTTGACCCAGGCTTAGGAGATTCAGTATGAATCTTAGTTCAGTATGCATAAGGTCAGGGGGGCAACTAACTAAGGATCAGTTTGGAAGGTCAGTAGAGAGAAGGTGAATGGTTGAAGGGGGAACAATCAGTAAGAAAGGATGGTCAGTATAGATTGACTAAAGTTCAGGACACTGAGTTTAGGGCTTGTCACCCTGTTAGGTCAAATGTGGTATCAGTCAAATATCAAAATCTGACTGACTGGTATGTTTCCTGAATTATTTTAGTCATCATATCTTGCTTACATCATCTTTGATATTGTCTGTCGAGTTGTCAAATCATATCTTTTTGTGGTACAATCTCAACCATTCATTTATTTTTTGTTATTATTTAATGCAATAATTTGAATTAAATACGGACATCCTCTGACGCGCATTAAATGCGAAAGAGGCGGGAACTATTTCCGATAAAGTTTTTGAATTATGACCTTTGAAATCCAAAACTGCCCAATCCACGTGCATGCAGCTTTAGGATTTAATCTCAACCGTTAAATATTAAAGGTCTTTTATTCTGAACCGTCTGATATAACTAAACTTTTAGTATAAATAGGTGTCGATGTCATCCTGAGGAAACTTTCAACATTCTGAGATTCTTGCATCCTATACTTTATTTCTCTCTCTAACTAATCTTTCAGATTTTTATTGCGCCTTCCAAAACCACCATGTTTCTTGCCAATCTGGAGGCACTAAAGGGCCAAGTCAACTGTGAGCCAATGGCTGATTTCTCATCTGGGCACCCAGACATCATTCCCATTCAAGAATGGGTCACGAAGGCTGGTATTCTCGACTGGGTTTCGAAGATGCCAGAGAAGTTATATCCGTCTCTAGTTGCTGGGTTCCTGATCAGGCTGCGGGAGAACGCAGAGGATGAGTTGGTATCTTCCATTCCCGCTCAACACTCTGCTGAGATTGATGGAGATACTAGGGTGAAGAGAACCTAGATCAAAATCAATGTGAGGAAATTGATCAGGGAAACCTTCAATCTGCCTAATTCTGAGGTGGAGAAGCAGTTAGATCTTCCCCATACTTATGGTATTGGGAAAGAGCAGCAGATTCTGAACTCTTTTGTTGATGGGAAGCCTTTGATCAAGGCTAGACTCAACAAGTCAGTTCTGACTCTTGTTGCAAGGCATTTGCTAGACTTGGTTAGTCAGTCAATCATGGCAACTGCTGGAGGGAAAGAGTAAGTGTCTAGGCCGAAGTTTTACCTGATGAAAGCTGTGGTGGAAGACAAGCTTTTGACTGGGAGGAGTTCTTCATTCAGCAGCTGGTTGCTGAGAGCAACAAGGTGATTGAAGGAGCTGATGGAACTTGCACATTCTCTAAACCAGTCCACTGTGGTACTAGCATATCTCTGATGCTCTAGACTCTGGCTCTTGGATATTTGGACAAAGAAAACTTCACTGCCCTGACTGGCAAGCAAGTCCTTTTTCGAAGCTTGTCAACTGCGAAGGGCAAGGCAGTGAAGAAGCAGGGTCAGAAAAAGCCTTCAGAAAAGAAGGAATCTGAGAAAAAGGTCACAACCATTAAATCTATAATTGTGAAGTTGAAAAGCTCCTCTGCGGCCAAGTCAGCATCTCCTTCTAAGGACAGACTTACAAGGAAGCCTTCTGAGGATGAGGTGTTGGAAGTTGAGATGGTGGTGGAGGATCCGAAGGGAGTGGAACAGACTGATCAGGTTTCTGATTCTGAGATCGTTCAGGAGCCTGCTCAGATGGATGTTCAGATAGTTGCTCAGGAGAGTGAGCAAGAAACTGGTTTGCCTCAGGAACCACTTGATGCTGCACCAATTAAGGAACCGGCTCTTGTTCTGGAAAATGAAAAGACTGATGAGCATATTCAATCTACCCTGATCGCAGTTCCTGACTTGGTGGCCGGGTTGGAGATAACTCTGGCTGGCTCAGAAGAGAAGGGAGTGCAAGAGGAGGGTGTAGAGGTTCAGGGGGAAACCGACAAGGGGGAACCCATGGAGGTTGAAAGGACTCAGGTGGAGTCTGAGCATCAGTCTGAACCATCTACTGTTGAAGAGACACAACTGATGATTGAAATGCCTTGGAGATTTCCAGCTCCACCTGAAGGTAGCCTGACTCCGTTTGAAGTGCTGACCCGGTATCAGGCTCAAAAGGTTATCTCACAGCATCTCTCGGATCAGACCAAAGCTCAGCAAGAGAAAGCAGTTCAGCTCCGAACGTATGCGATGACCAGAAGGGCAACCTATCTGGAATTTGTGACTGTCGTGGAGAAGAACGGATGGGAACGACTTGCTGAAGAGGAGGCTGCGTTGTTTCATGCTTTTCAGGTCATATCTATCACTCCGCTTCTTAGTATAGATGATTTTGTTGCAACTGTCAGGAAAATCTATCCTAAGGCTGTTGTTGCTGAGCCGGAGAAGGCTGGAAGCGTTGGGATGGAACTGGTGAAAGTTCCAGAAGTTCAGATGGAGGAAGGAGAGAAAGGGAAGGAAGTGATACTGATTGATGCGGATAGTCAGCAAGGTGGCACTGCAGGGGTCAGTGCACCGGCCGATGAAGCACTCCCTGGACCCGGGACTGCTAAGGCTTCTGGAGAGGGTCCATCAGGTCTGGTCCAAGCGAACAACGATTGGATCACTCAGCAATCCTTATATGTGCAAAACTCTTCACGAGCACTTACCAATCTTCACAGGTGGGTGATCGTCGTTGAAGGAAAAATAAGGAGGTTTTGTGACTCTACTGAACTCATCAGCAAAAGGATGACATTGCTGAATCAGGATCAGGTTCGCTTGGATGCAGAATGGGCGGAGGCGATGGCCAGTCTTGGAGTCTTTGTTGGCACTGAGGTCACAACAATTGCAGCGCAAACATCAGAGACACTTAAAGCCTGCAGCAAAATGACAGTTGATGCCCTATCTGAGCAGGATGCAAAGTTCAGTACTTTGCTGGATCAAAGGGTGGAAGAAAAATTCGCTCAGATGAAGGGTGAGATCAAGGAGGAGCTGATTGCTGAACTGACCGCCAAGATTCAATCAACTGTTGCTGAAACCTGTGCCCCAATGAAGACTGACATCACCAAGGCCGTTTCCACTGAGGCCAAGGACCAACTGAAGATCTACAGTACTGAGGTCAATTTTCGGACATGCCGTATGCAAGATTATGAAGAGACTCAGCATGACATGTCTCACGGATTCGAATTTCTTACCCAAGCCCTTGAGGAGGTCATCACGAAAGTGAATGCTGATGATGGCAAAAAGGGGGAAGGAATAGCAAGAAAGAAGAAACTGATTCAGTCAGTGCTGCAGAATAAATCAAGTCTTGGTCCCAGTGGAGAGGAGAAGAAATGGACGAGGCCCGTATCTGCGGCTGAGGCGAGTCAGAGTCAGCCCGCTCAGAAAAAGCTGAAGCAGACTTCAGAGGATCCTTTGGCTACCATCTGGGAAGAATTGGAGGAAGTTCAGTATCCTGGTTCGACTCAGAAGAGGTTTCATGCGATGACCGAGAAGGAGAGGATCGCGAAGTTAGAAATTATCATGCACCTCGGTCAGATTCAGAGGCTGAAGGAGTCCAATGAGTATTTATCAGCTCAGTTGGAAAAATACAAGTCTGCTCAGGCTCCGAAGAAGAAGACTCAGCGGAAGCTGAAGGCTGTTCAGGGTCAGGGACCCCCGAAGTCCATGCTGGTTGAGGAAATCATTCTGGTGGAAATGATGGAACATTGGATTCCAATTCGGAATAGGTGGAGTTACCTTTTCAACGTAGTGGAAGTCTGGGGTGATCTGAATGAAGATAAGGCGGACACCTTCCACCACTGGATGTCGGAGGAGTATCCAAATCTCTAGATTAATATCATCAGACATGCTGACGCACGAGGCATAGAGATCACTCCTTCTGAATTGGTCAGATACTCCTCTCCCCTCATCGGGAACTCAAATCAGCTGGACAGGGCAGCCATTCAGGCCGAGGTTGTCAGAGTTGCCCAAGTTTCGAATGCCACAACTGATCCAATCAAACTGGATCTTTGCCTGAGGAGGGTGCTCGACATGTACGATATTCCGGCCAGCCGCTGGGAAGGTGATGAAGAGTAGCTGATCAGGAGTTAGTTGTCAGGGAAAACCGTGTAATAGCTTCAGGATAATTTGTAATTCACTATATATCAATGAAGTTATTTTGTTTCCCTGAGTACAACTTCTTGTTCACTCCTGAACTTTTTTTTTCTTTCAGCACTCTTATCAAGAACTGTACTAACCCATTCCTTGTTTCCATCTTATAGACTAAATGCCTAGTTTGTCGAGGTACTGAGTTATTTTCACTGACTAAGTCAGTTGATTGTTTAGATGAATTAGAATTTTCTTAAGGGTTTTGGCATCATCAAAAATGGGGAAATTTTTGGGACAATCTGAGAATTTTGATTAGATCCCAAAACCCATGATGAATTTGCATAAGTACAGTTGTTCAGGATTGTCTAGTTCAGGATAGTCAGGTTAGGGATTCAGTTCAGGGGGAACGTGTTGGGGACTAAAGAATATTGGAGTCGACCCAATTATTTGAAGTCTGAAGTGCAATTCATCCTGAAGAAGGTCAGAGTCAGTCTTGCTGAAGATTGCCTGAACTGAAGCTGAAGACCGAAGCTTGAAGATCCTTCCTGAAGACAAGCCGGAGTTCCATTGACTGATGTTTCTACTGAGTACACTAAGCATGCTCAGGACAGAACTTAGTCAGTAAAGAGTAAGTGTAACCTATTAGGCCGAGCTGAATGCTCGTAAGACCTGACTTAGGCCTTGGGTCAGTTTATCTGACTCATGTAAGTCCAAAGCAAAAGGGTTACACATACTGGGCTGAATAACCTATCAGGCCGAGCTGAATGCTCGTAAGACCTGACTTAGGCCTTGGGTCAGTTTATCTGACTCATGTAAGTCCAAAGCAAAAAGGTTATTTATGCTATGGGATAAAGAGACAAAGAGAATGTCAGTAACACTCCGATAAAGACAAACATTCAGGCTGAGTTATTAACAAGAGGCTCAGAGTATTGAATGTACGAGGAAGGACAAGTGTCAGGTGGTCAACTAGCCATTTGTACGGAGAGCCAATGATCTTTCGACACGCATGTACTGAGTCTGCGCAGCAGTTAATGCGGCATTTAATGCGTCTCAGAGTTGCAGGCGGTGGGACAAAGATTGCCAGATTAAGCATGGTAATTAGGTCAACAGTACATCTAGCATGCAACTAACCTAAATAGGAAAGATTTGTAAAGATCTCTTCCAACGGATCTTTTTCAAATCTTACCTATAACTACAGAGAGTCGTGCACCCATTCAAGGCTAACGGGAAATTTCCAAGCGAAAGCTCTCAAGAATCCAAGCACTCAAAGCATACCTTGAACAACACTCTGCAATTAAATTTTCCTAGTGTTGTAGTAGGATTCACTCTTTATTTGCTTAGTTTGATAGCTCTAATCTTTAGCATTGCTTTGTATTGCTAGGGCTATCCTTAGTTGGAAACCAAGAATACCAAACCACTCAGGGTGTGATATTGGTTGGTTAGAAGGACTGGGACTTGTAAAACCACCCAAGGGTCAGTTCCTAAGAGAGGAAGTTGGCTATTCGTGTCCCTTGGCACGTAAAAACCAAGTACCTATCCTCAGGGTTTTGAGGATAGCTTCCTGTTAAATCAGGCCGTGGACGTAGGAGTTGGTTATCTCTGAACCACGTTAAAAAGACCCTTGTGTGCTGATTTACATTCTTGCTCAGGATCATAATTGTCATTCATATTAAACTGAGCATACTGCATTATTTTGATATTCAGGTTGAATCAATCATCCTGAGTCTTAATACTGTGCACCAGCCTTAACCACTAATTTACTAAGCAAACTCAGAGAAAACATTTTCAGAAACTAAAACGAGTAGAAACTAAGGGCTCAAATTCCGCACGTACTCTAGCTTACTGAGATAGTAGTCCAACTGACTTGCCTCGAGCAGTCAGTAGGTTTGTTATCTCTACTGAGCTTCTGAGCACATTACTCACACTCAGCCTATCTGACTCCATTACTGACTTGTCCCTGCTGCCCCTGCGGACTATCAGTTTTGGTGAGTATCATCAGGATCTTCCTGACTGAGCGTGTTAGAGTATTTTTCTGAGTATTCAGAAAAATTTGACATCAGTGTATTCCCCCCCATACACTGATTTTACTCGTTTTGGGACCAACACTCCTTCTAAAAGCACAGAGAAACTAATGCGGAATTAGAATAAAGAAAAATAGAAAAGTTAACCCAGGTCAGGAAACTTTCTTTTCCTGGCAAGATGACAATTGACAAACTGCTCCCAAGTGAAGTTGTCATGTGCGTAATTGAGATCACCATTGACAAAGAGGCATGAGGATTTAAAATGTTGAAATTAAGCTTGAAGCTTGATATCTGGAAAAGTGAACTAAGAACATGAAAAGAAAGAAGATAACATTATCTGCTAATGGACAAAAAAACAGAGGTGAGAGCATTTTTTAAATGCACCTGTACATATTCCATATAAAATCCAGAAGAGAATTTTATTTGGGATAGGGGGGAGTAGTTGATGTGGGAAAATGTGCACATGCTTTCATATCTGATAAATGAATATGGACAACTCAGAATAGAGAAAAACCTTCTCTCAAATCTGGCTCAGAATGGGACCAGATGTGAGAAGTCATTCTATCATAATAAGAAATATGCGAATATCCTCTGCAATGACCAAAGATGTGCACTAAGTTGAGAAATCATTCTCTAACAGAGATGAGAGATGTGATAAGAATAAAGATTGACATATGATATTTGATCCCGAAATAGCGAGGGATTTATTATCGACTCAAGTATGAACCCAGATCACATCATATAGAGCTCATGATGGTCAAGCGCTTGTTCACAAATTGACGAATATGCTGTGTTCCGGTTCTGAACTCTTTAGAGCCAGAAAGCGTACCAGAGGAGAAATCTGGCAGAAGTAGATTACATTACAAACAGTACATTTATGAATTTGTGGGCATATGCCTATAATCCACAGCCGTATAAAGTTATGCTGTTCTCAACTCTGAAAATGAGATCAGAGTTGGATATCGCACCAGAACTGCTGCTCAGCAGTATTATTCTATTTTGTGGTCCTACATGAATTAGGGCAACACTATGAGTATTACCATTTTACCCTTCACAGGGGAGATATATATATATATATATACCCTCATTTTGCCTGCTAGGGCAACATCATCAGAATTATCGTCTTCTCTATTTTGATAAATGTATATTGTATTAAGATATTTTCGTATCATTCTTGTTGAATACGTTACTGACTTGAGCGTCGGAGGACTGATGCCGGAGCCCCCTCCGACTCAGTTTTGTGCAGGTTATGCTTGATATTATATGAAGTTTATCATGAAGATCATCTTCCTGGAATTTGAGAGTGGCGCAGCCCCTCACCTGGAGTTCAAATGAAGTTGTTGTAGAGATGCAACCCGTTTCTCGCTTCACATTATCTGTTAGATGCGGTTGACATTTTTGCCCGCATCAACTGGCACCGTCTGTGGGAAAACTTGGGCTTTGGCGTGAGCTTTCCCATTGAAATCCGATTTCCACGAAAGTTTTAAGGATTCTTATCCTTCTGACCAGATAAGTGATATTATTATGAAGATCGAGCAAATTAAATTTGAGATATGAATTTCTCTATGGAATAGTTATTTGATTTATGATGAATTTTTGGTTTAATTCATGCTTTGTTACAAAAAATCCCCAAATCACCATGTGCTGAGGGAGATAAAAGAAAACCCTAGAAATAGAGGGGGAAGCGGAAGAGTTATCTCATTTTCTGTAAAATTTATAATAAAAAATAATAAAGCAGGAAACCAGTCTGATTTCCAATTTCACTGGGCTAGATACTGGCCGCTGCTTCTTCGGTGGTAGTTTTGATATTCATGCCTATTAGCACCACGGCCCCTGCTGCGTAATTTCATGAAGAATCAAAATATCGTTGATGGGAACGGTCATGCTGCGTCTGATGAATATCGCCTTTGCAGAATCGCGAAGGCACCGCCATTGTGCTGCTCACTCGTGCGATCGGGCCGCTGCCATGACTCGATGAGCCATTTCTTTTTCTAGCAGTCGCGAACACGGCACTGCATTGGTAGCGCGGGCTCTGGTAGTTGTACCTGGTATCCGGCGCCGCCATTAGAATGGCCTGATTTCAGAAATAATTCCGAGAGTAGAATGCCGCTCCTTTTGTCGACAAGATCTCGACGTATATCGAGCGCCATGGCATCATTGAATCGCAACCCTATTGCCCACCGGAGTCAGTGTGGACTTCAGTTTCAAGCGACATTAGTTTCCCATCCTGGCAGTCGCGAGAGAAACCCTATTTCTCGTTTCGCGCTTCACATCATCTGTTAGATGCGGCCGACATATTTGCCCGCACAAGGATCTATTTCAAAACTCCATATAAATACAGATGACCTTGCTCCCATTCAAGGTTATGGGAAATTTCCAAGTGAAAGCATCTCAAGATTCCAAGCACTCAAAGCAAATTTGAAGCAACACTCTGAAGTTCTAAATTTCCCTAGTGTTGTAGTAGGAATCAAATGTGTATATTGCTTAGAGTGTTGATCCTGTCCTTAGAACTTCTTTGTTAGAAGGATTAGCACACAATAGTTGGAAATGTGAATACCAAACCCCTCAGTTTGTAAGTTGGTTGGTAGGAAGAACTGGAACTTGTACATCGGCCAGGGGTTGATTCCTTAGAGAGGAAGAAGGTTACTCGTGTCCCTTGTCACGTAAAAATCAAGTACCTATCCTCAGTGGTAGAGGGTAGCTTCCTGTTCAATCAGGTCATGGACTTTGGAGTTGGTTATCTCCGAACCACGTTAAAAATGTCCCCTTGTGCCGATTTACTTATATGCTCAGGATCATACTGTCATCATATTAAACTGAGCATACTTGCATTATTTTCAAAACCATCAGGACTAATCCTTCATCCTGATCATTAAAACTTTGAACCAGCCTTAAACACGTTTTCCTAAGCAATACTGATCAAAGTTTTCAGGAACTAAAACGAGTAGAAATAGGGTTGCATAGGTGCGGGAGTACGGGTGCGGATGCGATAGGATGCGGGTGCTGGGATTCTATTTTTTGAAAATTTTAGGGTGCGATAAGGAAAGGATACGTTTATTTATTAATATTTTATTATATATAATACACACACACACACACACATATATATATATATATCAAGAAATTATTCAAATATTATCAACAATTTATCATAAAAGTCTTAAATAAAAATTCAATCAATCTAAAACTAAAATAAATCTTGCAATTTAAGTCACTACTTAACTAAGTTTAGAAAGTTCAAATAAAATACAAATAATATATAACATAATTGACCTAATTCGAATCATGATTCATCATTATTTGTTTCATCACCAAATAAAATAGTCATGTTTAATAAATAACACTATTTCAATTTAAGTAAAATTTAAATATAAAAAGCACAAATAAAAATTCAAAAAATTTGAAAAATAGTTCACAACTCCACAATAAAATCACATATATTTTAATTTTATTAATGAATATTAATATTATTTAATATTCTTTTGTTGTTTCTCATTTTTTATTCTTTTTTTTTTGTGATTTTAATATTATTTAATATATTGATTTTATTTATATTTGATTTTACTTTCAAATTTTTTTTAAAAAAAGAAATAAAATTATTATTTTTTTAAATAAATCCCGCCGCACCCTTCGCGTATCAGATTCTTCAATAAAACGTATCCGATACGCGTATCCTAAACTTTTTTTAAAAAAATTCTCTGGGATACGCCATGTGGTGTATCCCGTGCGAATCCCACGCGAATCGCACCCGCACCCGCACCCATCGCGTATCCGATACTGCATACTTATTTTTTTTTAAGAATCCGTGCATTATAGAGTAGAAATTTAAGACCTCACATTCCGCACTAAATCTAGCTATCCAACTGACTTACTTCCGAGCTGTCAGTAGGTGGGTTATCTCTACTGAGCTTCTGAGAGCACACTCTGACTTAGCCTATTTGGTTCATTGCTAATCAGTCCCTGCTGCCCTTGAGGACCATCAGTTTAATTGAACGCATTAGGATCTTCCTGACTAAGTCTGAAAGAGCATTTTCCTTAGATTTCTGGAAAATTTGACATCAGTGTATACCCATCATACACTGATTTACTCGTTGCGGGACCAACAAGTGGTATCAGAGCAGTGGTTCAAAAGACCACTGATTTTGTTTACGAACAGTTTCTGAGGAGAAACTTTTGGTGGTCAACTGAACTGATCTGTTTCTGAAAACTTGCATATCATGGCATCCGATTCTAAGCACCTTGAGGGCCATCTTCCTGAATTCTCTGTTGATAATTATGATTATTGAAAATTCAGGATCCTAGCCCATCTCTACTCCATTCATGACTAGATGTTCAAGGTTATAGAGGAAGGTCCTATCACCTTCATGACGGACAGAGCAAGAACGTAACCAGTGCATGGAGATTCCCCAGTTCCAGCTACAGGACAAGAGCCTGTGGAGAGGTCTGCGCTTACTACTGACCAGATTAAGCAAATCGGACTAGATAATGTTGCTAAGAACATTATACTCCACACCATTTCTTACGACAATTCGATAAGGCTAATGCACCTAAAGACTGCCAAAGGGATCTGGGAGGCACTGAAGGAGATGAGTGAGGGTTCTGAGAAGATTAAGGAGAACCAGCACGATCTTGCTATTGGGAAGTTCGAGGCTTTCAGGATGCTAGATGGAGAATCCATCTATCAGATGGAAGCTCATTCCATCAAGATGATGAACGAGCTGGAAACCATTGGGAAGGAGTTTCCCAAGAGGGAGGTGTCCTCAAAAATCCTTAATTGTCTCTCTGAAAGATGGGATACAGGAGTGATCTTGCTGAAGAACACTCAGGATCTTACGAATGTTCCTTACTCTCACCTCTTGTCAGAGTTAAAGGCTTTGGAATTCGACCTCGATAAGAGGAAGATGAAGGGTGAAGTCAGTGAGTACGTGACTGAGGCAAGGATGCCTGAGAGGGAAAAGAGCGTGGCTCTTAAAGCTACTCCTGAGCCTGAGGCTGGATCAGGTTCAAAGTCCCTAAAGGAGGTGAACATGGATGAGCTTGCCTTAGAGTACAGCCTGATGGCCCGAAGATTCGAGAAGTTGAACTATCGTTTCGGTAGCTATAAGAAGTTTTATACTGACTCTTGGGATCGCAGGTACTCCAACCCCAGGAGGTAAAGTCCTCGGAGGGAGGAAAGAAGAGGTTCTGACTCCAGGAGGGAGTGAGAGGAGTCTGAGCGCTGGAGAGAAGAGAAGAGCTCCAGGAGGAGAGATGATGCTGAGCCCATAAGATCCTGCTCCAAGCCTGAATGATTATCAGGGAGTAAGAGGGACTCAGATGGTTAGCGTTATACTGACAAGTCTGCTGTGAGCGATGTAGATCAGTGCTATCACTGTAAGAAGACTGGGCATTAACAGTATGACTGCCCGGAGCTCAGCGCTCGAGAGAGAAGATCGGAGAGCCAAGAGAGATCTCAGGGCATCAGATCGGAGAGCTATGATTGTTGAGGATTCCTCGTATTCCAATTGCCCAGGATGCCGATCCCCTGAACTCTTCTCCGATGAGGAATATGATGACCTCTGCCTGATGGCAGATGATGAGGTATGTTCTTCTGCCTCTTCTCTTGATCACGCACCTGAGCTTAGCTTAGACTCAGTAAGAGATCTCGACCTTCTGCTCGCCCTAGAGCAATTGATGGTTGATTTTTCAATGCTGCAGGAGACTCATACTCACACAGTGGATGTGAATGCAAGTCTGACTAGTGAGAATGATCGTCTCACTGAGTCTCTCAGAATGAGGGATACTGAGGAAGCACTGAGTTTAGTAAACCTTCAGAAAGAGTTGCTTCATGCCCAGAATAGGCATGTTGAAACTGCAATGGTGGTTGAAAGACTCAATGTTGTCATTTCCTCGCTGATTAAGACTCGTGATACTGATCGATTCCTAGTTCAGGAACAGCGAGAGATTGAGCGGATAGCTCTCAAGGGAATGTTCGAGGCTGAGTGGCAAGCTCGCCTTATTAAATGGGACACTACAAATTTAGAAATACCAATACTTTTGTTACAGGTATTTTAGATTATTAAACATTTTAATTAATAGAATGTTTGAATGTGTGTATCATTTAAATTGAATTTAATGCTCATATGAGTTAGATTTTGGACAAACTTAATTACATAAGTTTTGGTTTGATATTTTAAACACTCATACATTTTAAAAAACAGTTCTACCCCTCCCTTGTCTTAAGCAAGTGTAAAGAAAGGTATTTAAAGGATTCTTGATTCCTTTGACCTCACTTTACATTTTCGAAACCATTAAACACTCCACATTCCTCACACCTCAAACCCCAAGCCATGGCCATGAAAGTTATTTTTGGCGCATTATTCGACTTTGAAGAACTACAAAGGCAGAATCCAACTGATGCCATGGAAGATGTGGTTAGACACATTGATAACCAAGGAATACACTATTGCCTCACTCATATTCCTAGTGCATATGATGACAAGATAGTGTTGGAATTCTACAAAAACGCTGAAGTGGACGTGGAGAGAAAGAGATTGGCAGTTAAGCTACATGAAAAAATGATTAATATCAGAACCAAAGATATTTGCAAAGCCCTACATATAAGAACTGGAGGAGATTCATATGATAATCTCAACTTCAAGGATGAAGATCAAATCTATTTGAAGAAGTTCACAGCTGAAAAACCATTTCCAGAGAATTGGAAGAGGACATTCAAGAAGAACGACCTTGCTATTGAGTGCGTTTATTTATATGAAGTCATTGATAAATGTTTATTATGTAGAATTGGTGCTCATGACACCGGAACTAGACTTATGTGGGATCTTATGATTGCCATAGATAAGGAGGTTCTTGTTGATATAAGTGAATTACTTTTGAAAAATATTAGTAATGATGTTGTAAAGGAAGGAAGAAAGAAAGGTTTTGGATTGTTTCTTAATTATATCTTGACACAAGTAGGATTTTCTTTGTTCAATGGACATTCTGGGCAGCCAATACTTGTGCATAGAATTGTTGGGAAGGCAAATTTAAGAGAGGAGCTATGGATGCTCCTATGGTTGTTACTCGGAAGAAGAGAAAGAAGACAAAGGATGTGAAAAGGAAGAAATCTACAGTTGTTTCAAGCCCTTTGAAACACTATGAGAGGAAAAAGAAAAATCTAAGGAGGAACTTGCTTTTAGTAGATGAGGCTATTGAATCTGAGGATGAAGTAGATAGAGAGAAAAGAGCAAAAAGATTTCATTCCAAGGAAGCTGAAGAAACTGAAGAAGTTGACAAGTCTACAACTGTATACTTGACTAATGTACAATAAGATGAAGTGGAAGAAGTAGAATAGATGACTTTGAAGAAGAAAGGCAGAAATTTGAAGAGTGGAAGTTGGTGAAAGAAGAACTTGAGAAGCTAAATTGCAGTGATGTAGATCAACTGATGAGACCCAATTTTCTTGATGATTTTCTTGCTGAAAAGCTAAGAAAGAACAAGGGAAAAGGTAAGGAGATAGTTGCTCAGACTGAAAAAAAGAAAATGACAAAGTCTGCAGCAGAAGCTTTGAGAGTTTCAATGGGCACAGAGACTGACCCTGAGGCACAATTTCCTGAGGCAGATTTTGAGATTGTGAGCACAGACATTGAAGATGAAGTGCCTGTCAGAATTGGTGAAGGTAGCACTCAAGTTTTTTATTGCTGAAGGACTATCTACCTTAGCTGAAGGTGCAGCCATATTGGAATATGCAGGAGTTGCTGCTGCAGAATCAATTCCAATTGAAAAGGAAGTTTTACCTGTTACTCAAGAAGCTGAATAGGAAAGAAAGGCATAAGATGCTGAAAAAGATGCTAGAAAAGATGGTTCTCCTTGCAAAAAACCAAAGGATAAGCCAGACAATGATGATGATGACGGAAATGATGATGATGCACCAATGGGTGGTGCACAAGCTCAAATTGAAAATGTTCAAACTCAACATACACAACAAATTGAAGTAAATGAACAGATGGTTGAGAATACATCCAGATGAAAGAGCAAAGGATTTGTCTAATCCTGTTGCAAGTATTTTCCACCAACCCCCTCCTGCAATGTTTACCATACATGAAATCTATCAGCAAGGGACTCCCCCCCTGCTGAGTTACTCAGCATTGGAAAGAGAGAATATTGAAAATATTGATAAATATATGGCTGATTTCTCTACTGACAAGATGGAGGTTCATCTAACTCCCAGTAAAAGAAAAGCTACAACTGAAGACTCTACAGCTGTAGAGTTGGCACCTGCAAAGTCACAAAAAGCTGGAAAAGGGAAAGAGCTAATGATAGTGGAAGCTAAATCAGAGGAAGAAGATTGTGATACACTTCCTAAGATGACTCCTAAGGAAGTGGTGTCAAAACTTGAAGGTTTTGAGGAAACACTGTAAGGAATTGAAGCTGCAATTTTAAAACAAGTGAAGACAATACCTGATGCTATCATTTCTCAAAAGGTGAAGAAAGGTGTTGAAGATGTTGTGAAGAAAGTTAAAGAGAGGGGAGTACTTGAAAGGAAGACACTGCAAGAGAATTTCAAGAAGGTCATTGATGAGCTAATGAACAAGAATGATGAGTTAAGGTCTGATTCTATGAAGAAGACAAGAGAAATTACTGATCTCAACTCATCAATCAACACTATGAAGGATGATTTATTTAAGCTGAAATTGGAAGTTCAAGGCATGAAGAAAGATGTGGAGACCTTGATTTCTGACAACGGAAATATGAAAGAAGAATTGATGAAGAAACTTTCAACCATTTTGTCACATCTTGATTTTGGCAAAAAGGGGAAAAGTAGTTGATAGCTCCTTGAGAGTTACGTACCCAAGTGTAGGTTGATTTCAAGTAATAAAATTTCTCGGGAGACCGAGTGTCGAACCACAGGGAGATTTGGAAGAAAAAGATATTATCTAGTTGAGAGGTTTAAATAAAGTAACGAAATACTAGAGCTTCGGGATTCCACTTTAGATAAAAATACTAGCGTTATGATCTTGGTTATCTTTGATAACTCAATCGAAATCTAACAATCAAGTGATTTCAATCGGAAGATATAACTTTGAGCACATATAATACTTTTGAAAAGTACCTTTAGAAATTCGAACAAGTTTATAAAATCAATAGTTGATATGTAAAACTAAGCATTTGTTGTGCCAATAAGTCTACAACAAATCAAAGTAATGACACATCAAAACCTCTCTTAAAAACTCTTTAAATGACTAAAGGATTGAAACTTTGAAAATCTTTATTGAATAACCAAGAACATTACTAATACTTTACTAAAGCTTCATCCCAAACTCTAGTAAAATATTTAGCTACTCATACTAATACAATAAGAACTCATATTTCTAAGAGAGATACTAGACTAAGATAGAAGGATTACAAGGAAAATAGGATGCCTTTAAGGGTTGCTAAAGGGCTCTTTATATAGGCCTTCAAATAGTGAATCATGGAGACTTTAGCAACCAATTCACGTGGCCTGTAAACATCAGTAATTTAATTGCCCTTTCCGTCTGAATTTCATCTTGACTTCTGAATGAAAGTTGTAGGCCGTTGGATTAGCTTTCCAAGTAGTCTAAGATCTCCAAAATTGGATCTCTAGATTGTGAGTTATGACCATAATAGTGGAGTTGGTAAAACTGGATTGTTTTTCTCCGCGAATTTATGGTGGTCTATTGAAAAACAGATATCTCAGCTTGCACAAAATCAACGCCTTTAATATATCTACTGTGTCTTGATGAATTTCTTGGCTAACCAATGGATTTGGTCTTGTGTAAATTGGACTTTTGTGTGAATTATGGTGAATTATTTCCCAACATGTGTACTGAGATGGCGGAATTCTGAAGCCCTGCATTGATTGTTATTTTGACCATTGAAGCCGGAACTTTTGACACTTGAGCCCTGAAGATAAGTTGTAGAGCAACGAATTATTGATCAAATACAACTGGAATTGGTTCAATTGGTTTAGTGAGGCTCCAGATATTGTGCAAATACGAAAATGTGTTTTGAGTCCAAACATTGGACAGAATTGGAGTCTTCACTTATGAGTACAAATACAATCCAAACATGTAAAATTGGATCACTAAAGTGTCTTAAGTATTTAGTACATTGTCTTAGGTGTTCAATATCATAAAATTTGGATAAATATAACTCCACTTAAGACCTTAACAATATACAATAGACATAATGGTTAGGTTGAATTATACATATGCTTCTTATTTAAATAGAAAACATAAATACTTATAACTAATTAGAAAGTGTGAAATTATATATAAATACGCTAAACAATACATTATAGTACACAAAATAATACACAAAATAGGTAAAATACATGCATACTTAAACGCTAATCAGTAGTCAAATTGAGAAAGAACTGAGAGAAGGTGATTTAGAAGACTGAACAAATCCTAGAGAAGGTAAAAGGATTTGGTGTGGCAATGTCTAAAGATTTTGAGGCTGCAAAGTCCATAGATTTTTCACAAAGATTGGCTGAACAATCTGAAAAGAGGAAGAAGAGCTCAGAGGGAAAAATCATACACTTGCCCAAATCTACAGCTGTCAAGTTACCTGTTGTAAAGATGCATCATTCACAACCTTCTGGAGGTTCTGCTGGTTACTGGGAAAAGACAGTCCAAGAATCAAGAGAAAGGAAGAGAGAAAGGGAAGAAAAGGAGAAGCAAGAACAGAAATTATCGAATGTGCTGAATGTTCAACCTATTAGTCAGATTGCTCCTGAAGAGAAGGAAGAAGAAAAAGAAAAGGAGATGAAATCAGAATTTGATCTATTATGGGAAGAATTTCTAAGTATTTGTAACAGGCATACTGTGATCAAGAGGATCAAGTTCAAGAAGGACATATACCAGAAGTTTAAAGATTTGAAAGCTGATGGAACACTCTATAAAGGAGACAATGCTTATCTTATTGGAGTAAAGAAGAAGAAGACTCCTACTGTAAAGAATGTTTTCAGTTCAAGGAAAGAACAAGAAGATTTTGAGAGTTATTAGATGATGATGAAGTATATTGAAGAACATGAAAAGAACAGGAAGATGGTAGGGCAAGGGATATTCAAGCCACATGATGAATCTGAAAAAGAAGATGAAGAAGATGATGATCCCAAACATAAGAGGAGATGAAGATATGAAGACTGCTGATAGTTTAGACACTAAAACTTTTTAGTTTTTAGTCTAACTATCTTTTGTAAGCTGTATCTAAACCCTGTTTATTTTTTTCCGGTTTTTTCTCTTGTCGTCTTATTTTGTTCTTTAGTTGTTTTGTTAAGCAATATCTTATTGCTGTTGTTTATGCTGTTTATTGTTTTATTGATGTGTTTTGCCAACATCAAAATAGTGGAAAATTGTTAAGTACCTTGGTTTAGATTTTGATGTGTGCAAAGCATATGTTTACATTGTACATTAATCTAACACTTGATCTAAGGAAATTGGTTTAGAAAGTTATAGTTATGTAAGAGAAGTCTGTGTTTGTCCCGAAACGAGTTAAATCAGTGTATGGGGGGGGGGAATACACTGATGTCAGATTTTTCTGAAAGACTCAGAAAAATGCTCTAACGTACTCAGTCAGAATTCTCTGAAGTACTCAGTATGCTGAATATCCGCAGGGGCAGCAGGGACGGTTCAGTAATGAGTCAGATAAGCTGAGTAAGAGTAAAGTGCTCGGAGGCTCAGTAGAGATAACAAACCTACTGACTGCTCGGAAGCGAGTCAGTTGGACAACTATCTCAGTGAGTCAGAGTACGTGCGGAAAGTGAGCCCTTAGATTCTACTCGTTTTAATTTCTGAAAACGTTTTCTCTGAGTTGCTTAGTAAATTGGTGGTTAAGGCTGAGTGCACAGTATTCAGATTCAGGATGATTGATTCAGTCCTGAAGTTAAAACCAATGCAGTATGTTCAGTTTAATATGATGACATTTATGATCCTGAACAAAACAGTAAATCAGCACACAGGGGACTTTTTAACGTGGTACGGAGATAACCAACTCCTACGTCCACGACCTGATTTAACAGGAAGCTATCCTCAAAACCCTGAGGATAGGTACTTGGGTTTTACGTGCCAAGGGACACGAGTAGCCAACTTCCTCTCTTAGGAACTGACCCCTGGGCGTTTTACAAGTCCCAGTCCTTCTAACCAACCTATCTCACACTTTGAGAGGTTTGGTATTCTGGTTTCCAACTAAGATAGCTCTAGCAAAACAAATCAGTGCTAAATATTAGAGCTATCGATCTAAGCAAATACAGAGTGAATCCTACTACAACACTAGGGAAATTTAATTGCAGAGTGTTGTTTATGATATGCTTTGTGTTCTTGGATTCTTGAGAGTTCTCTTGGAAATTTCCCGTTAACCTTGAATGGGTGCAAGGTTCTCAATATTTATAGGCGAGATTCAAAATAGATCCGTTGGAGGAGATCAAATCAAATCTTTCCTATTTTAGGTAGATTGCAGGCTAGAAATACTGTTCGACCTACCCGCCATGCTTATTCTGGCAAGTTGTCTCATCACCTGCAACCTTTTGAGACGCATTAAATGCCGCATTAAATGCTGCGCAGACTCCGTGCTTACCTGTCGAAAGATCATTGGCTCTCCGTTATAACGGCTAGTTGACCTTCAGACATTTATCCTTCCTCGTACATTCAATGCTCTGAGTCTCTTGTAATAACTCAGTCTGAACGTGTGCCTTAATGGAGTCTTACTGACATTCTTTTTGTCTCTTGTCCCATAGCATAAATAACCTTTTTGCTTTGGACTGACATGATTCAGGTATTCTGAACCACAGCCTAAGTCAGGTCCTATGTGCATTCAGCACAGCCTGATAGGTTATTCAGCTCAGTATGTGTTACCTTTTTGCTTTGGACTTACAGGATTCAGGTAAACTGAACCAAGGCCTAAGTCAGGTCCTATGTGCATTCAGCACAGCCTGATAGGTAATACTTTACTCTTCACTGACTGACTTCTGTCCTGAACATGCTTAGTGTATTCAGTAGAAACATCAGACAATGGTACTTCAGGAATGACTTCAGGATGGATCAGCAGGCTTCGATCTTCAGCTTCAGAACAGACAATCTTCAGCGAGACTGACTGACTTCTTCAGAATGGTTTACGCTTCAGACTTCAGTAAACTGGGTCGACTCCAATATTCTTCAGTCTTCAGCACGGTCCTTCTGTACTGAATCTCTAACCTAACTATCCTGAACTATTTTATCCTGAACACTATACTTGGGCAAATTCATCAGGGGTTTTGGGATCTAATCAAAATACCAAGATTGTCCCAACAGTCTGCAAGGTTGAAGACCCTACAGCTGAGGTGACCGTTTGAAGAAAGGAGTACAAATCCAAAATTAAATGAAGATTATGAAGACCCTTAAGCTCAAATTAGTGTAGCATTTATGCACTCACTATAGAGTACTTAAGAGGAGCTTATTTCAAATATTCGGGAGGATAATGAAGATTATTTCAAAGACAGTCAGAATTCTGAGGATAAGAATAATTAGTACAATCTGTACTACCCTGTGTGAAGGATGAGAACCACTTCACACATGCCTATAGAGAGAGAGGAGCCTTATCCAGAATTCAAATTTGAATTTCTCAACGGATAAGTCACTCCAATCGATCTATAAATAGAAGATGTTCTCAGAGGATGCAACAACAACAGCCTGCACATACAAGCACTCAACCTGAGCAAAATCTACAACCAACAAATTCTGAGAGAGAGAGTTTATTTTCTTTGTGATTCATAGGATAGTTGATTTGGATTTCCTTAGAAAGAATCACTCTTTGTTGTTGTTCCCTCACTTGTTTTATCATTTCTACTTAGTGTAGATATCTCTGTGTGAGGTTTGTTTAACTCTTAGTGAGTTATATTCTGAGTGAATAGGATAGTGTCTCTTTTTAGAATAGGAATCTGAGTGAACCTAGTCCTAAGGGGGAACTATTTGTATTGATCTTTGTGATCCATTCTTAGTTAATTTGGCACCTGGGTGGTGTAACAGTGGATGTAGGATGTCTTTTTCATAGACACTGAACCACTATAAATACTATCTATTTACTTACTGTTATTTATTTTTCTGTAGTGCATATTTATATATTTGTTACATTCATCATTCTTTTAAAATCAGTGCATAAAAACTTTGTGTTTTTCACAAAGAAACTGACTCTATAGCTGTAGACTTGTCTAAGTCACTCAGCTGTTAAGTTTGTTTACACTTATTTTCCGCTGCATATTAGAGTATTCTCAATACACTTTCAAGTGTGAGAATCCCTCTGATACTTTGTCTACATGTTGTTTATTTTATTTGCAAGTTTTATGACTCTGCAGCTGTAGATTTCTCTAGTCCACAGTTGTATCTTTTGTGGTCCATAAAACCTCTTGTAGACTAACTATTTTTGAACTTTTAGAGGTTACTGTAAGGTTCTAGAATCCCATCTTTGGAAAAAGTTTGAAAATTTGATTTTGGACTCAAAGTTTATTCACTCCCCTCTAGACCTTGATCACTTAAGGGACCAACAGTTTTTTAATAATTACTCTCAAAAACTGAAAGGACACATTCGTCGTGCATGCATATTCGCCCTCAATCTCAACCGTTGAATCTTAAGAGTTTTTCAACCAGAACCGTCTGATCAAAATTGTATTTCTGATATATATAGTGAAGATTATAGTTTGTGCACCCTTTAAGCACCTGATTAGGTTAATAATTGCATCATTTTATATCCATTTTAGCATGATATTGATTGGTTTATGTGCATTACTGATCCTAATATGCTATACATTGTGTTATTCACCTCTTTTAACAAGAAAGTTGTGTTTTAGAAGTGAAATCGAGCAAAATTGAGAAAATTGTGATTATAGAGGATGAGATTATGTGATCCGAGCACATGGGGAAGCTTAAATGACTCAAAGGAAGACCCTAGGAAGCTTGGACGAGCCGTATGAGCAAAAACAAAAAAGTCAAAAACGGATGTCGGAAACAAGCGTTGACCGAGCATTGATTGAGCTATGGTCTAGCACCCGTATAAAGATGTCCGAGCAAAAAATCTCTGGACACCGGTCTTAGCCGCGCTCGACCATCTCAAGGGAGCCACTCAACCATCAGCGTCCGAGCGCCAACAGAAGGCTGACCGAGCATAACTTTGGATTCTGACCAAATTAAGGGCAACTTTGTCTTTTCGCGCGTTTAATGAGGGGCAAATTGATCTAAGCATTGTGGGCACTATAAATGCTCCAAGGATCAGATTATGGAGAGACTTTTGATCATTCCAATTCATTAGATAGTTTTAGAGAGATATTAGGAAGTTACTAAGTGGGTTTGCAGTTAATCTACATACCTCTCTCTTTGATTTCTTATAATCCAACCATTAGCTTTACGATCTGTTTGTTGCATTAGATTAGTCTCGTTATTAGATACATTTCTACGGTTTCGATTTATGGATTGGAGTTCCAGATCAAGAGTTAGCATTTGAAGGTAGTAGGAGAGTTTTTTAATTATTACACATTTGGTAAGATTCTTGTAATTTTCTTTCCTATTAGTGTTAATAATGATAGTTAGTTGCTTAATTGTTGATTTGTATTGTCAATTAGCCATGGGCTAATCTCTTGTTGCATTGGTGTATGAATACTATGGTTTAGTTTAGTGTCTTGTTAATACTATGCATGAATAAGTGATCTTGATGGATTAATTCTCTAATTTGATGAATGGAATGAATGCTTGGTGTAATCACTTGGATGTCTTGAGCCTATGTGAATTGAGTTAATTCATTGAAGTTCTTGATTGAATTTTATGCATACCAAGTGTTTGTATTAATGCTTTTATGTCAATGACAATTGCTTAGAAGCTAAGAATCTCTCAAATGGAGTATTAGGTGTTGTAGAGAGATCTAGGCACTTAATAGATCCCTTTAGCTTGATTAAGACATCAAGGGACCTTATGCATGCTAAGATGGATAGGATGCTAGATGAACCATAGTTGAAGTACTCCAATGCACATCACTTACACACTTGCTCCCTTTGAAAAAGGTGATAGTTAGAATTTACTTCTTTTGCAAAGAGTAGATAGAATCCAAGAACCTTTTCTTGTTTTCCTAGCTATTACCTTCGTAAACAACTAATTCTTGCTTAATATCGCATTGTTTCCTTGTGTTCGATATTTTATTACTTGGTCAACTTGCCTAAGCCACAACATCCACATACATTTGCGTGAAGCATACACGAAATAGGCAAACAACACCCATATCTTTTCTATCTATATCTCTCTCTCTCTCTCTTTGCAATAAATCTCTTCTCAGAGTATTCATCAATGGCGACTTCAAACAAACGATTCATTGAAGCCCTCTAGACTTTGAAGAACTCCATCGCCTTTGAACCAGTTGCAGACTTCACTTTCTCTAAACACCCTGATCTCAAACTAGTTTGCATGTTTTGCCTCAGTGCCAAAAATTTTGACTGGGTGACCATGAAGCGTGCAAATCTCTGCCATGTGCTTGTTGCAGCCTTCTACCTCAGGCTGAAACAAAATAAGGATGGTGAATCGGAGTCGACTGTGCCCTTAAGTCACTCCAAGAAGGTCGATGGGTAGTCGGTGATGGATGACGATCAATGTACGGATCATAATCAGGCAGACGTACAATCTATCTATTTCAATCAAGGACCAGCGGTTGTCTCTGCCCACTGACTTTGGTGTTGGGCACGAGCAGGATTTTCTTGATGCCATCCTAACTGAGCCCACTCTTTTCAAGCCTAGGATGAATAAGTCCCTCCTTTAGCCTACATACAAGTTGTTCTTTGATGCGGTTGTTCAGAGCATCATGAGCTCCATGGGAGGAATAGAGCAAATCTCCAAGCCCAAAATTTGTATGCTAATGGCTGTCTGGGAGTATCAGCAGATTGACTGGAAAACGTACTTTATCCAGAATTTGGTGGAGGAGAAGAAGAAGATTGAATATGCTGAGGATGGCAAAATCTCCTTCAAGAAGCCACTTCACTACGGGACGCTCCTGTCCCTGAAGCTATAAAAGTTATCCTTTGGGGAGGTCGACATCAAGGATTTCATCGACCTTTTCTCAAGGGTCACATTGTTCCAATTGTTGGCGGATGTGAAGAAGCGTCTGGACCCTCCTGTTGTCAACCGAAAGAGCAAAACCGCTGCTCCTATTGACCCTTCCAAACTAACCGAGAAGTAGAAGGCTCTAAAGGCTCTGGCTCAGAAGCCAGCTTAGAAGCAGAATATGCTTGTAGATGAGCCTTCTGATAAGGAAGTGTCTGATAAGGTTGTGGAAGAAGAGGAGGAAGCTGAGCAGGCTGATGCTCAAGAGCACCGTGATGAAATTTTTCAAGATGCGGAGAAGGCATGTGCTTCGGAGGTTGCTCAGGAGGGAGCAAAGGTATCTGGTGCTCGGGAGCCGGAACCATCCACCGCTCAACCTACTAAACCCCCATTTCAGTATGAGCGGGATATAGTTGATGCTCAAGTCCTGGCAGTGGTTGAGGCTGTCCAGGAGCTGGAGGTTGAGAGAGGCTCAGGAGAAGCCCAAACCTGCTGATACTCAGGGGAAGCTCAGGTAGAACCCTCTCCGAAGGTGCCAGAAATGGAGAAGGAGGCCGAATTGGAGCCCCATGGAGATTCCCAGCCCCGGATGTCTAAAGTCTGATGAACTTCGAAGTCCTAGACAGAAGTCATGCTATTCGATTTGTGGAGAAGCACTTCCCCAGGCTTTCCTGAGCACTGAAGGAGGAAGTCGTCCAAATCCAGACGTATGCATTGACTCGGAAAGCCACTTACTCTGAGTTGGCTGTTCTGGCTGAGAAGAAAGGGTGGGAGACCCTGAAGGTTGAGGAAACGGCATTGTTCGATGCCTTTGGAATCTACAACTTTTCACAGCTTCTGAAGGTGGAGAACTTCATCCGAAGGGTTCGTATCCATTTCTTGGAGGTAGCTGATGCGGAACTGGAGGATGTTGTGCAGGTTCTTGATGGAACTGGTGATAGTTCCAGGGGCAGAGAAGGAGAAAGGGAAAAAGTTGATTATGCCTGAGGAGATTCAGCCCGGTCTGAATCAGGAGGAGGTTGCATCGGCCAATGATGTGTCTACTCGGGCAGTAGACACTAAGGCACCCCTTGAAGCCTAGAAGAGGAGAAAGGACAAGAGACTCTGGGTGAATTCAGCTGAGTTTGTTCTTACAAATATTCACAGGAAGCTGAACAGCCACGACGGAAGCCTCAGGCGATTCAAGATTTATGCAGACCTACTAACCATGAAAGTGGACCAGCTGATCGAGGAGATGAAAGCTGAACAGCCACGACGGAATCGAGCTGTGCACGATCATCGGTCAGGTTGAGGAGACTCTTGAGGCGTACAAGAAGCAGTTTGATGAATCCATCGGTGGTCAGGAAACGCTGCTAAACAGGCTGATTGATGTCAGATTGACTTAATTTGAAGGCAGGGTCAAGGAGTTGGCCAAGGAGAAGACTTGTACTGAGTCCAAGACGGTTGTCAAAGAGCTTGGGGCTGATCTGAGGAAGGAGGAGGAGACTTGTCATCAGGCTGTAACGAGCCTCAAACGTGAGTTTGATGGCGAACAACAGAAGATGCTCTCTGTTGCTTATCAGATTGAAACCCTCCAGACTCAGAACTCAGTTCGTGGAGAACAGATTGAAGACTGAAGGCAACAACTGAGAGAATTTTCTGACCGAGCGGATTCTCAAGGCCTCTGTCACGCCCTAAATTTCTATACATTTCAATTCAGCGGAAGTCTTGCTTTTAATTAATAAATTTAATAAAAACATGCTTTAGAACGTGAACCCTTAGGCTTGTAATAAAATTCTTTTCTTTTAAAAACCTTTTTCACAGAGCATGAGGCTAATACATATAAATAAATAAATCATACATTCAATTTAAATAACTCATTCAATTCATCCATGGAAATCATAAAATATCATCTCAAACATACATGTCATAATTCAATATAATTCACTTAGAACATTCATAGTAATCATAAAATATCATAACAAATATTCATAACATATTTCAATAATATTCACATGTGAAATAAATTCATTCTA
>JAPKLY010001212.1:0-57245 GCA_026898435.1 Prunella vulgaris
CTTGGAAGCTCAGTAGAGATAACAAACCTACTGACCGCTCGGAAGCTAGTCAGTTGGACCACTATCTCAGTGAGCCAGAGTGAGTGCGGAAAGTGAGCCCTTAGATTCTACTCGTTTTAGTTTCTGAAAACATTTTCTCTGAGTTTGCTTAGTAAACTGGTGGTTAAGGCTGAGTGCACAATATTAAGATTCAGGATGATTGATTCAGTCCTGAATAGAAAAATGCTGCAGAATGTTCAGTTTATTATGATGACAGTTATGATCCTGAACAGAACAGTAAATCAACACACAGGGGACTTTTTAACGTGGTTCGGAGATAACCAACTCCTACGTCCACGACCTGATTTAACAGGAAGCTATCCTCAAAACCCTGAGGATAGGTACTTGGGTTTTACGTGCTAAGGGACACGAGTAGCCAACTTCCTCTCTTAGGAACTGACCCCTGGGCATTTTACAAGTCCCAGTCCTTCTAACCAACCAATCTCACACCTTGAGTGGTTTGGTATTCTGGTTTCCAACTAAGATAGCTCTAGCAAAACAAAATAATGCTAAATAATAGAGCTATCGATCTAAGCAAATACAGAGTGAATCCTACTACAACACTAGGGAAATTTAATTGTAGAGTGTTGTTTATAGTATGCTTTGAATGCTTGGATTCTTGAGAGTTTTCTCTTGGAAATTTCCCGTTAGCCTTGAATGGGTGCAAGACTCTCCATATTTATAGGTAAGATTCAAAATAGATCCGTTGGAGGAGATCAAATCAAATCTTTCCTATTTTAGGTAGATTGCAGGCTAGAAATACGGTTTGACCTACCCGCCATGCTTATTCTGGCAAGTTGTCACATCACCTGCAACTTTTGAGACGCATTAAATGCTGCATTAAATGCTGTGTGGACTCCGTACATACGTGTCGAAAGATCATTGGCTCTCCGCTCTAACGGCTAGTTGACTTTCAGACATTTGTCCTTCCTCGTACATTCAATACTCTGAGTCTCTTGTTAATTACTCAGTCTGAACGTGTGTCTTAATGGAGTCTTACTGACATTCTTTTTGTCTCTTGTCCCATAGCATAAATAACCTTTTGCTTTGGACTTACATGATTCAGGTGATCTGAACCAAGACCTAAGTCAGGTCTTAAGTGCATTCAGCACAGCCTGATATGTTATTTAGCCCAGTATGTGTAACCTTTTTGCTTTGGACTTACATGATTCAGGTAAACTGAACCAAGACCTAAGTCAGTTCTTAAGTGCATTCAGCACAGCCTGATAGGTAACACTTACTCTTCACTGACTAAGTTCTATCCTGAGTATGCTTAGTGTACTCAGTAGAAGCATCAGCCAATGGTACCTCAGGATAGTCTTCAGGATGGATCAGCAGGCTTCGTTCTTCAGCTTCAGTATAGACAGTCTTTAGCAGAACTGACTCTGACTTCTTCAGGATGGATTGCACATCAGACTTCAGTAAATTGGGTCGACTCCAATATTCTTCAGTCTTCAGCATGGTCCTCCTGTACTGAATTACTAACCTAACTATCCTGAATTATTTTATCCTGAACAACTATACTTAGGCAAATTCATCAGGGGTTTTGGGATCTAATCAAAACACTCAGATTGTCCCAACAATTTCCCCCTTTTTGATGATGCCAAAACCCTTAAGCAATTTCCTATTCATCTATACAATCAACTGACTTAGTCAGTGAGAACAACTCAGTACCACCTGACAAATTAGGTACTTAGTCTATAAGATGAAAACAAGGAATGGGTTAGTACAGTTCTTGATAAGGATTCAGAAAAGTAGATTCAGGAGTCAACAAGAAGTTGTACTCAGGAAAAGTAAATAACTTCATTGATTGATAAGAAAATACAAGTATCCTGAAGCTATTACAAAATTTCTGAACAACTAGCTCCTGATCTAGTCTTCATCCTTATTCCAAGCAGTCAGTGGAATCTCGTACATCTCCAATACCCGGTTCACGGCCTGCTTCATCCTGTTCTGATCTGCAATGGCCCCGGTAGCTCGTCCTACCCTGACGACTTCTTCAGATATTGCTTTCTGGTCCAGTTGCTTGGAGTTCCTAAAGAATGGAGGAGGGTACTTGATGAATTCCGGAGGAGCGATCTCGACACCTTCAATGTCAGCATGTCTGATGATATCAGCCCAGAGATCAGGATGCTCCTGTGCCATCCAGTGATGGAGTATGACGTCATTTTCTTCAGTTAGATCGTCCCATAGCCCCACCACATAGAATAGGTAGGCCCACCTATTCCGGATCGGAATCCACACCTCCAACAGCTCTATCGGAATGAAGTCTTCCACAAACTTCAGAGGAGGGCTTTGATCTGAACTGACCACCAAATTCCTTTGAGTCTTCATCCGAGATCCAGAAGTCACAGACTTTTTCTTCTGAACCTGCGAAGTCAGATACTCATTGGACTCTTTCAAGCGCTGGATCTGACTGAGGAGCGAAATCTCCTTCATCTTTGCTATCTTTTCAGCTTCAGTCATCACCATTTTCTTCTGAGTGGTCAGCTCAGTTTGCATTTGCTCCTCCATTTCCTTGTACAAAGGCTCCAGAGCGGGGTCCTCAGACGACCTCAATCTTTTCGGCTCTGAACCTTCAGCAGCTTCGATGGCAGCGACGGACCTTATCCTCTTTCTTTCCGCCGCTATCAGTTCAGGGGGGAAGTTTTTCTTCTTTGCTTTACCAGTAATGGTAATCTGCTTCTTCCCTTCTTCCCCCTTTTTGGCATCATCGTCATTTATCCGTTTGACAACTTCATCCACTGACTCCGCCAATAGTGTAAACTGATCATCCATCTCAGTCTGCTTTCCCTGCAATTATCCAATCTGCTTGGCCATCCCTCTCATGCCAACACTTAGCTTGTCGACGGCTGAATTGTGCTCAGCTTTTAGCCGTCCTTCAAAGCTCATCATCCGATTGTTCAGGGCAGTGGCAATTGCATCCTTCTCCTGTTCAGACATTTCATTCAGCAGTTCCCCTTTCAGTTCAGCTTTCAGTTTGGCCAACTTTTCATCAACCAGTTGATCAACTTTTTCAGACAATTGTTGATCAAGAAAAGTGGCAAGCTTAGTCTCCTGCTGAGTCTGTACATCTGAGACCATCTGATTGCAGCTTTGTATGGCACTTTTAGCTTGCTCGGAGATAGCAGTAAGATCCACTGAATGTTGTGTTCTGACTTCTCCAAGAAGATCGATTGCAGCATGCATATCAGTGGCCATATCATTTAGGTCACGGTCCAGGTTGTTCACTTTCTTGTTCAGAGTCTCAGAATTTGTACCAACCCTACTTGCTTTTCGCTCAACGAGAATCACCCTCCTGTGCAGATTGCCAAGAGCTCGTGAGGAATTCTGAAGATATAGAGATTCGGGTGTGGTCCATTTTCCTCTAACTCGGACCATGCCTTGTGGACCCTCTCCTGAAGCCTCCGCAATCCCGGGTCCCAGGATTGCTTCATCGGCCGGTGCACTGACTCCCTCAGTGCCGCCTTGCTGATCATCATCAACAATCTCCACAACCTCCAACTCAGTTCCCTTCTCCCCTTCCTGCTCTCCCTCAGCTTTCTGAATCTCAGGCTCAGGATAAGTTTGGCGGACTGTTTTGATAAAATCCACCATCTTAATCAATTGATGTAGAGAGTTCACACCAAAATGATCAAAGAGGGTGGCTTCTAACTCTGCAATGCAGTCCCATCCTCTGGACTCTCCTAGCTGACTGAGCTCAGACCATGTAGCATTTCTGATCATGGCAAAAGTGCGGAGTTGCACCACTGCCTCCTTCTGAGCTTCAGAGAGGTCAGGAAACCTTCTCTCCACCATTTCAGCTGCCTCTCCCCTTGCTACAATCTCAAAATCTGATAGGTCGTTCATATCGGGCACAGGGAACGGCCATGGGGCTTCAGCCTGAACTGGTTCAGCAGCCTCCTGCTCATCTCCTCCTTCCTGAACTGGTTCCCCCTCATACTTCTTCACACTCTGATAGGTTGCGGCAATGTTGAGAATCAGTTGATCAGGATCAGGTGATGCAACATTCGAAACAGACGTAATGGGAGCAATTTCAAGCGCGGCCTGAGCCGGTTCCCTCTCCGGAGTTGCATGCTGAACAGCTTCTTCAGAAGCTCTCTCTTCCACAAGCTTTTTCTCTCACTCTTCCACGAGCTTTTTCCCTCGCTCAGCTGACCCTGAATAAAGAAATTTCATTTTTTGTTGCTTGGGTCCTGATGGTTTAGATTTATCCTCCGCAGGCTTTGCTGTATCGGACTCTGAAGACTTGCCAGCCTGAGCCTTGACTCTTTCAGTCATGCTTGCCTGGGCCTTCTTCTTCTGAGTCCGTGGTCTTCTCCTGGTGCCAGCATCACTGGAATAAGCTCTGAAGAGGTCAGTTTTGGGTGGAAGCTCGAGGGACTGGGCCTGATCTACGTCCCCGAGGTCCAGGGTCTCCAAAATCAGTGAGATTTTGGTGCCAAAATGCATCTTGGCCTCGAACGTAGCCTGACCCTCAGGCGAATACTTTATTTTGTTGGTCTCAGCCACCAGCAATTGGAGAAAGTATTCCTCCCAATCAAAATTATGTATTGAGGCGTCCGAGATGGCCATCATTGTGTACAGTTTTGGCCTGGAGATCTGCTCCAATCCTCCGGCAATCCCCATCACTCCTTGACTTGTCAGATCAAAGAAGTGTCTATTCTCTGTTCTCAGGACAGATTTGTTCAGACCAGATTTCAGAACCACAGCCCCATCGCAAAGGGACTGGAGATAGTCCTTCTCGTTTCCAAACCCATAATCCAATGGGCTTCGTCGTGTATGAGGAAGATTCAGAACCTCTTTGATCTTCTGCCTGAGGTTGAGAGTGACCCATCTCCTGGTCATCACTTCCTCGCCATCCTTTCCCTTCACACATGAAGAAAGGGGTATACATGTCTCCCACTCCTGAGAGTCCTTGTTCTGCGCCATCTTCAGGTAGAAGGCAGCAATAAGTCTCGGGTGGAGTCTCTGTGGTCTGGCTGTAATGAATTGCAGAAGACCTACATTTTTGTATAATTCTCGCACAGGCAAAATATCCGGGTGATTAGAAGAAAAATCCCCAAAGGGTTCATAATGAATTTCATTTCTTAAGTGGAAAAGATTTCCAAAGAAAGAATCTGCAGATGGAGAAGCCATGGAAATAAGTTTGAAGATTTGAAGAGAATCGGGTTTTAGAGAAAATATGTTAGGAAAATATTGGGTGCATAAAAGTTTTAATAGCACAATCTTCCCATATTTATACAAAAATTCGGTTTGAATCGGATGGCCCAGAAAGTAATGACTTATGGGATTCAATGATTAAGATCAAAACTCAAAAAGTATGTAGACTCGTCGGTTTTTCAAAAGTAATTTGTCAAACTTTATCGAAAACTGTTCCCGCCCACAGTGCATTAAATGTTCATTAGAGCATGTCCGTATTTAATTCAAATAAATTGTATTAAATAATAACCGAATATTAAAACAAATGGCTGGGATCATTTGACAAATTAAATTGATTTGACAATACGGTAAACAGTATAAGGATAATGCATGCAAGGTCAGATGACTAGATAAAAATCAGGAAACATACCAGTCCATCAGATTTGTATTCTGACTGATACCACTTATTGCACTATCAGGGTGACAAGCCCTGAGTTCTGTGTCCTGAAGCTTAGTCAGTCTATACTGATCATCCTTTTTATACTGAATGTTCCCCCTACAACCATTCACATTCTCTCTGAGATTCCTTTATCCTGAGTCCAAAATAGTTATTCCCCTTAACCTTATGCATTTTGATCAGAGATTCAGATAGAATCTCCTAAGCCTGGGTCAAGTTGTCCTAACTCTACTGATAACTCAACAAACTTGGTTTCAGGCAAAGCCTTAGTCAGGATGTCAGCTCTCTGTTTTTCAGTAGGGACTCTCTCCATCCTGATGTCCTTCTTCTCAACATGATCTCTGATAAAATGATGCCTGATGTCTACATGCTTACACCTTGTATGTAAGACTGGGTTTTGGGATATGGCAATGGCACTATTATTGTCACAATAGATTGGGACTTCAGTGGCCTCTATTTGGTCGTCTCTCAGTTGTTATTTCAGCCAAAGGATCTGAGAACAACAACTGCCTGCTGCCATATACTCAGCCTCAGTAGTAGACGTTGCAACACTGGTTTGCTTCTTAGAAAACCAAGAGATCAGTTTATTCCCTAGAAACTGACATGTGCCTGTAGTTGATTTCCTATCAAGTCTACAGCCTCCATAATCAGCATCTGAATAGCCAGTCAGTTCTAGGTTGTCATCAGAGGGATACCAAAGTCCTAGATTGACTGTACCTCTTAGGTATTTCAGTATCTTTTTGGCACTCTCTAGATGACTCTTCTTTGGATCAGACTGATACCTTGCACAAACTCCAACTGCATAAGTGATGTCAGGACGACTAGCAGTCAGATACAATAGGGATCCTATCAGTGCCCTATATTCAGTCTGATTTACTGAGACTCCTTCTTTGTCAGGGTCCAGCTTCTCATTTGTGTTCATGGGAATACGTGAGACTTTGCTGGACTGAACTCCAAATTTCTGAATCAAGTCCCTTGCATACTTGGACTGATTTATGAAGATTCCGGAGTCAGTTTGCCTGACTTGGAGACCCAGAAAGAAATTCATTTCTCCCATCATTGACATCTCAAATTTCCCAGTCATCAGCTTGGAGAATTTCTCACAAAGCTTCAGATTAGGAGATCCAAAAAATATGTCATCCACATAAATCTGAACCAAGAGAATGTCCTCCCCTTCAAAAATCCGGAAGAGGGTCCTGTCCACTGTTCCTTTCACGAACCCGTGGTCTATCAGGAATTGGGATAATGTATCATACCAAGCTCTCGGAGCTTGCTTCAGGCCATAAAGAGCTTTCTTCAGGTGATATACCTTGTTACCAACTTCGAATCCAGGAAGTTGCTCAACATACACCTCTTCATTCAGTACACCATTCAGAAAAGCACTCTTTACGTCCATCTGATACACTTTGAATTTCCTGAATGTTGCATAAGCCAGAAACAAGCTAATTGCTTCCAATCTTGCGACTGGAGCAAAGGTCTCATCATAGTCGATACCCTCGGCCTGAGAGTAACCCTTTGCTACTAGTCTGGCCATATTCCTGACAACAACATTCTTTTCATCCCTCTTGTTCTTGAAGACCCACTTGGTGCCAATAACATGTTGACGCCTAGGTCTCTCAACTAACTCCCAAACCTGATTCCGCTCAAACTGATTGAGCTCATCCTGCATGGCTAGGATCCAGTTGGGATCAGCTAGAGCTTCTTCTATGCTTGTAGGTTCCTGATCACTCAGGAAGCAACAAAACATAGCGCTTTCGCCAAAGGACAACCTCGTCCTGACCCCCTCATTGATATCACCAATGATATAAGCCAATGAGTGATCATCTAGCCACCGCCTCCTACTGACTGGAGCACTGGGAGCTACTGATGTTCCATTGCCTGATCCTGAAACATCAGTCTCGACAATAATAGGCAAAGAAGCGGAACGAGCAAGAACAGGGGATACTGAGTCATTTCCTGAGGGTTGACCAATATCAAAGAAATTGTTTCCCCCTACAGTGTTGGACTCAGTAACTGTCTCAGGTGCAGAAGCATCATCATCGACAGTACGTACCTCAGGTTGAGTCTGTCCATCCGTCTGAGACTCAACGTTTTTCGAGGCAGGGGCTTGCTGAGGGTTGGCCTGAAGTCCATCCTGATCTTCATCATCATCATCATCCCATCCCTTGGGAGCACTGACAAGTTTGATCTTGAATTCAGGATTCTTCAGACTCAGTCTTGTTACCCTTTTGGTAATTCCCTCAGTGTCAGGACTTGGAACCTGTTTCCTATGCACTGATGCAGCCTCATCAAACACAACATGAGGTGTTTCCTCCACACAAAGGGTCCGACAGTTATACACCCTGAAGGCTTTACTGACTGAGGAGTATCCTAAGAAAACTCCCTCATCAGATTTGCTATCAAAGGCTTTCAGCTGGTCTTTCCCATTGTTCAGGATGAAACAGTTACACCCAAAAATATGGAAATAAGAGATGCGAGGCTTCCTCTTGTTCCAAGTTTCATAGGGTGTCTTAGCATGTTGTTTGTTCAGCATAGATCGGTTCTGAGTGTAGCAAGCAGTGTTGATTGCTTCAGCCCAGTACTTCTTGGGCAGTCCTGATTCAACCAATATAGTCCTGGCAGCTTCCTTCAGGGTTTGATTTCTTCTTTCAGCTACCCCATTCTGCTGAGGGGTCCTAGCTGCAGAAGTCTCATGAGCTATACCATGGTTAGTACAGAAGTCAGTTATAATAGAGTTTATAAACTCGGTTCCTCGATCTGATCGGATCCTGGCTATGCTCTGACCCTGTTCAGTACTCAATTGCTTGAGTAACTCTGGAAGCTTGACCTGAGTCTCCTTTTTGTTCAGCAAGAAAATAACCCATGTGTACCTGGAATAATCATCAACAACCACAAGGGTATATTTCCTACCATTTATGCTGACAGGAGTAACTGGACCAAAGAGATCCATGTGTAGGAGCTGAAGCACTCTGTCAGTTGAGAAGGCTTCCTTCACTTTGAATGAGGCTTTGGTTTGCTTGCCTTCCTGACATGCTCCGCACATGTGGTCTTTGCTAAAAACTTCATTAGGCAGACCATCTACAAGAGAGAGTCTAGAGATTTTGTTAATAATCTTGAAGTTTAAGTGACTCAGGCGTTTATGCCAAAGCCAACTGAGCTCAGAGGAGCTCTTAGCGACCAGACAGGTTTCAGGAGCGCTGCTCTTGAAGTCAGCAAAATATACATTGCCCCTCCTGTTACCTGTAATAAGAACCTGTAGTGTAGATTTATCCTTCACAAGACATATGTTAGATGTAAATTCTACACTATATCCTCGGTCACAGAACTGACTAACCGAGAGTAAGTTATGTCTCAGTCCCTCAACATATTATACATTCAGTACACGGACAGAGTCAATAACAAGGGTTCCAAATCCTCTGGTGAAACCCTTAGAGTTATCACCAAAGGTTACCTGCGGGCCTTCCTGAGCTACATAATCCTGAAGGAGATCACGAAATCCGGTCATGTGCCTGGAACATCCTTAGTCCAAGTACCAGTCCGTCAGATCCTCCTTCCTCTTCTTGTAGCCCGTAGTGACCTGAAAAGAATCAGGCCTCAGGTACCCATCTCGTATTGGGTCCTACTGAGTCAGCCATACCCTTCGGGATCTAGATTTGTTTAACAATTCTGATAGCATCAGAAGCGTAAACCTGTTTCCCTGAAATATCAACATACACAGTTCTCTTCTTCCTTTGTGCCTGGGAAGTTGAGGGTGTATGGGTGTCAGCCTGAGATACAGGAGCCCTATATTGATTTCTGGGGGTGGGCCTCCTGTTCCTTCTTGGCCTGGGTGCATTGGGCTGAGTTTGATCCCTAGAAGGAGTAGCTCGGGCCTGAACTTTTGGCACTTGAGGTCTAGCCTGAGTGTTTCTGGAGTCAGTTCTCCTTTGCCTTTCAGAGGCCACCTGGTTTGTCCTTCTCCTTTGAGGATTAGGACGCTCCTGATGGGCTCTGTGCCCTGTCTGAGAAATCTGGACCTCAGTAGTCCTTGGCCTTGCCTGAGGCCTCCTCTGTCCTGAGTTTCTTCTGCTCTGAACATTTCTAAGCTGGGCCTGAGAAGTGCTGGGAGCAGAATTTTTCCCAGATTGAGGATTCCTAGGCTGAGCCTTGGATTTCCCTTGATTTGTCTTTCCTGACTCAGGGTGAGGAGCCTTGGCCTTTCCCTTAGGTTTTGTCCTAGATTCCTCAGTCCTTTGCCTGACAGGTTCAGCAGGCATTTTCTCCTTCCCTTTGCCTTTATTCTGATGAGCAACACTTGAGCTCTTGTCATCAGTTAGGGCAGGGACAAACTTCTTCTGAGAGTTACTCCCTGAAGCACCTCTCTTCTTCTTGCCCTTTGGGTCTTTTGAGGCATCATAGCCTAACCCAGCTTCAGCACCATTAGTCAGCTGAGAGAAACTTGTCAACTCATCAACCACTTGGGTAGATGTGTATAACTTCTTCAGCTTAACTTCAAGATGCCCATTTGTTTCTTTCAAGGCCTCAATTTCAGAGGTGTATTGAAGCACTAACTTTTCATGAGCTTTCTCCTTTGAGATCAGCTCAAGATCCCAAGCAGTTTGCTCAATACAAATGCGAGCTTGCCACTCAGTTTCGAACATCACTCTCAGAGCAATTCGCTCAATCATCAGTTGTTCCTGAGCAAGGAACAGATCCGTGTCACGAGTCTCAATCAGCGAGCTGATTAAACCCTTCAGTCTTTCTACCTCCAGTGGAGCTTCATCATGCTTGTTCCGAGCATGAAGTAGCTCTTCCTGAAGATGTACTAATCTGAGGGCTTCTTCAGTATCTCTTACTCTGAGAGACTCTGTTAACCGATCGTTCTCCTCACTCAGATGTGCATTCACATCCACTGTGTGAGTATGAGTCTCCTGCAGCCTTGAGAAGTCAACCATCAATTGCTCTAGGGCGAGCTGAAGGTCGAGTTCTCCTGCTGAATCTGAGCTAAGCTCAGGTGCGTGATCAGGAGAAGAGGCAGAAGAACATACCTCGTCATCTGCCATCAGGCAGAGGTCATCATACTCTTCTTCGGAGAAGAGTTCAGGGGACCGGCGTCCTGGGCCATCTGAATCTGAGGAATCCTCAGCAAGCAACGCTCTCCGGTCTGATGCCCTGAGCTCTCTCTTGGCTCTCCGATCCTCTCGCTCACGAGCACTGAGCTCCGGACAATCATACTGATAATGTCCGGTCTTTTTGCAGTGGTAGCACTGATCTACATCAGTAGCAAACTTTTTATCAGTGTACCTTTTATCAGATGACTCCCTCCTGCTCCCTGATGATCGTTCAGGTTTGGAGCTGGATCTTCTGGGCACATCATCTCTCTTCTTCTCATCTTTTCATCGCTCAGGCTCGTTGTGATCCCTCCTGGAATCTGAACCCCTCATTTCTTCTCTTCGGGGGCTTGATCTCCTGGGGCTGGAGTACCTGCGATCACGGGTGTCAGTATAAAATTTCTTATACCTTTCGAATCGAGAGTTCAGTTTCTCGAAGCGTCGCGCCATCAGGCTGTACTCCAAGGCTAGCTCATCTTTGTTCATGTCCTTCGGAGACTTGGAGCCAGATCCAGCCTCAAGCTCAGGAGTAGCTTTAAGAGCCATGCTATTTTCCTTTTCAGGTGTCTTCTCCTCACTAACTTCCTCACTGACAACACCCATCTTCTTTCTCTTATCGAGGTCAAATTCCAGAGCCTTTAACTCTGAGAATAGGTGAGAGTGAGTAATGTTTGTAAGATCCTGAGTGTTTTTCAACAAGATTACTCCTGTGTCCCATCTTTCAGGGAGACAATTTAGGATTTTAGAAGACACCTCCCTCTTGGGAAACTCCTTCCCAGGGGTTGCTAGCTCGTTCATCATCTTAATGAACCGAGCTTCCATCTGATCGATGGATTCACCCTCTAATATCCTAAAGGCCTCAAACTTCCTGATAGCAAGATCTCTCTTGTTCTCCTTGATCTTTTCTGATCCCTCACTCATTTCCCTCAAGGTATCCCAGATCTCCTTAGCTGTCCTCAGGTGCATGAGTCTGACCGAATTCTCGTAAGAAATGGTGTGGAGTATAATGTTCTTAGCAACATTATCCAGTCCGATTTGCTTAATCTGATCAGAAACTGTTGGTAAACAAAGTCAGTGATCTTTTGAACCACTGCTCTGATACCACTTGTTGGTCCCGAACTGAGTATAATCAGTGTATGGGGGGGAATACACTGATGTCAGATTTTTTTGAAAGACTCAGAAAAATGGTCTAACACTCCCAGTCAGGATTTCCTGAAGTACTCAGTCTGCTGAAGGTCCACAGGGGCAGCAGGGACAGTTCAGTAACGAGTCAGATAAGCTGAGTGTGAGTAAAGTGCTTGGAAGCTCAGTAGAGATAACAAACCTACTGACCACTCGGAAGCTAGTCAGTTGGACCACTATCTCAGTGAGCCAGAGTGAGTGCGGAAAGTGAGCCCTTAGATTCTACTCGTTTTAGTTTCTGAAAACATTTTCTCTAAGTTTTCTTAGTAAACTGGTGGTTAAGGCTGAGTGCACAGTATTAAGATTCAGGATGATTGATTCAGTCCTGAATAGAAAAATGATGCAGAATGTTCAGTTTATTATGATGACAGTTATGATCCTGAACAGAACAGTAAATCAGCACACAGGGGACTTTTTAACGTGGTTCAGAGATAACCAACTCCTACGTCCACGACCTGATTTAATAGGAAGCTATCCTCAAAACCCTGAGGATAGGTACTTGGGTTTTACGTGCCAAGGGACACGAGTAGCCAACTTCCTCTCTTAGGAACTGACCCCTGGGCGTTTTACAAGTCCCAGTCCTTCTAACCAACCAATCTCACACCTTGAGTGGTTTGGTATTCTGGTTTCCAACTAAGATAGCTCTAGCAATACAAAACAATGCTAAATAATAGAGCTATCTATCTAAGCAAATACAGAGTGAATCCTACTACAACACTAGGGAAATTTAATTGCAGAGTGTTGTTTATAGTATGCTTTGAATGCTTGGATTCTTGAGAGTTTTCTCTTGGAAATTTCCCGTTAGCCTTGAATGGGTGCAAGGCTCTCCATATTTATAGGTAAGATTCAAAATAGATCCGTTGGAGGAGATCAAATCAAATCTTTCCTATTTTAGGTAGATTGCATGCTAGAAATACTGTTTGACCTACCCGTCATGCTTATTCTGGCAAGTTGTCACATCACCTGCAACTTTTGAGATGCATTAAATGCCGCATTAAATGCTGCGTGGACTCCGTACATACGTGTCGAAAGATCATTGGCTCTCCGCTCTAACGGCTAGTTGACTTTCAGACATTTGTCCTTCCTCGTACATTCAATACTCTGAGTCTCTTGTTAATTACTCAGTCAGAACGTGTGTCTTAATGGAGTCTTACTGACATTTTTTTTATCTCTTGTCCCATAGCATAAATAACCTTTTGCTTTGGACTTACATGATTCAGGTGATCTGAACCAAGACCTAAGTCAGGTCTTAAGTGCATTCAGCACAGCCTGATAGGTTATTTAGCCCAGTATGTGTAACCTTTTTACTTTGGACTTACATGATTCAGGTAAACTGAACAAGGACCTGAGTCAGGTCTTAAGTGCATTCAGCACAGCCTGATAGGTAACACTTACTCTTCACTGACTAAGTTTTGTCCTGAGTATGCTTAGTGTACTCAGTTGAAGCATCAGCCAATGGTACTTCAGGATAGTCTTCAGGATGGATCAGCAGGCTTCGTTCTTCAGCTTCAGTATAGACAGTCTTTAGCAGAACTGACTCTGACTTCTTCAGGATGGATTGCACATCAGACTTCAGTAAATTGGGTCGACTCCAATATTCTTCAGTCTTCAGCATGGTCCTCCTGTACTGAATTACTAACCTAACTATCCTGAATTATTTTATCCTGAACAACTATACTTAAGCAAATTCATCAGGGGTTTTGGGATCTAATCAAAACACTCAGATTGTCCCAACAGGTATGTTGGATTTAGTATCAGAATCGTGAAGCATCGTTGCCTTCTCAGTGGACTGAATACCCTTCACCGTCACTCTGTTTGGCCCTTACTTGGCCGGCTCCTCCTGAGCTGATGAACTGGCTACCTTGCCCTTCCTGATTTTCTTGATCTCCGTGTCTTTTATCCTCTTAATGGTATCAGCAGCATTCTGATAAAGAATGTGTTTGTCCTTGAAGTCGACAAGCCCCTCCCTGTCGATGTCTCCAAACCTGAGACTTTGAAGCATCACTGACAACTTTGAACCAAAGTGAGGGTTCTTTGCCAGGACGAACTGATCTCCATCCCTTACCACCTTCTTGGCCTTAAGCACCAGTTTCTGGAGAAAGTACTCCTCCCAGTCTACCCTAGCATTTTCCACCACTGCTGCCATAACCCGGATCTTGGGATGAGACACCTGCTCCAATCCACCCACAAATCCCATGATGCTCTGACATACAATCTCAAACATCAGCTTGTATTCAGGCTTGAACAATTTCTTGTTCATCTTTCCAAATAACTCCTGGAGCACGATCAGGTATGTGTCAGCACAACCTTGCTCCTTTCCAAACTTATGCATAGCAGCATCTGATAGTTCCTCATCAGCAGTGGAATGAGGAAGGTTGTAAGTCTTTCTAATCAACTCCCTCACGTTCACCTTCTCAAAGAAGTGCTGAACGATCTTCTTCCTTTCCTTCTCCACGGTCCTCCGGAGTGGAATCACTGATTCCCACTCCCCTTCTTCAGTCTCCTTTATGTTGGCATAGAAGGCCAAAATCTGATGTGGGCAAGCTTCGGAAGGTTTCTTGGACACGAAATCCAAAAGCCCAGCAGTGTTGAGTGCTCCATAAACTTGATTCAGCTCTTTGATGGATGATCGGTGAGTGAAGTCAATCAACCAGTCAAAGGTCACCTTCGATTCAACAGATGCAATGGCATTGTGGAATTTCTTTGCTTCTGAGGCAGTCATGTATGGTTTGGTGATGGTGGAAGCCATTGATGCAAGGAAAGATAGAAAGTAGAGAAATTTGCAGAAATATTGGGTTAGGAAAAAATATGAGTGCGTAAATTATGAAATGAGCACAAGTTTTCCTTTTATGCCCAAAGGTTCAGTTTTAATTAACGGATTAGATGAAAAGTCTTTTGGAATTCAACGGATTAGATGAATGGGTATATCCAGAATAAACACTTTACAAAATTTAGTTTTCAAAGCCAATAATTCAAACTTTATGGAAAACTGTTCCCGCCCACACTTACATTTAATGCGGGTCAGAGGAATGTTTGAAATAAATACGCATTTTGCAGTTAATAAAAACTGAATAATAAATGAATGGCTGGGATGCATTTTAAAATCCTGTGATTGATGTGGTGTCAGACATGATCGGAGATGATGCAACAAGTCATGATTAAAGCAAAGGTTCAATAATACATACCAGTCAGTCAGATATAGAAACCTGACTGATACCTCTGAGACCGATCAGGGTGACAAGCCCTGAGATATGTGTCCTGAACCTAAACTATCATGATCATGAAAATCCTCAAACTGATGTATGTTCCCCCTGGAAAGCCATCCATCTATCAGCAACCTGATCCTGAGTTAGTCATCCCTCCTGACCACCTTGTTCAATCCTGAACTGAGATTCAAACTGAATCTTTTAAGCCTGGGTCAAGAAGTCCTAACTCTACTGACAACTCAGCAAACCTGGTTTCAGGCAAAGCCTTAGTCAGGTTGTCAGCTCTCTGCTTGTCAGTAGGGATCCTCTCCATCCTGATGTCCTTCTTCTCCACATGATATCTGATGAAGTGATACCTGATGTCTACATGCTTACACCTTGTGTGTAAGACTGGGTTTTGGGATATGGCAATGGCACTATTGTTGTCACAATAAATTGGGACATTAGTGGCCTCAACTTGGTTGTCTCTCAGTTGTTGCTTCAACCAGAGGATTTGGGAACAACAACTGCCTACTGCCATATACTCAGCCTCAGTAGTATATGTTGCAACACTGGTTTGCTTCTTAGAAAACCAAGAGATCAGTTTGCTCCCTAGAAACTGACATGTTCCTGTGGTTGATTTCCTATCAATCCGACAGCCTCCATAATCAGCATCAGAATACACTGTCAGTTCTAGGTTGTCATCTGAGGGATACCAACGTCCTAAATTGACAGTACCTCTAAGGTATTTCAGTATCTTTTTAGCACTCTCAAGATGACTCTTCTTCGGATCAGACTGATACCTTGCACAAACTCCGACTGCATAACTGATGTCAGGACGACTAGCAGTCAGGTACAACAAAGATCCAATCAGTGCCCTATATTCAGTCTGATTCACTGAGGTCCCCTCCTTGTCCGGATCCAGCTTCTCATTTGTGTTCATAGGAATACGTGAGACTTCGCTGGACTGAACTCCAAATTTTTGAATCAAGTCCCTCGCATACTTGGACTGATTAATGAAAATTCTGGAGTCAGTTTGCCTGACCTGGAGACCTAGAAAGAAGTTCATCTCTCCCATCATTGACATCTCAAATTTTCCAGTCATCAGCTTGGAGAATTTCTCATAAAGCTTCAGGTTGGAAGATCCAAATATTATGTCATCCACATAAATTTGAACCAAGAGTATGTCTTCCCCTTCGATAATCCTGAAGAGGGTCCTGTCCACTGATCCTTTTACTAATCTGTGGTCTATCAGGAACTGGGAGAGTGTATCATACCAAGCCCTGGGGGCTTGCTTCAGGCCATTACGAGCTTTTTTCAGGTGATAGACCTTATCACCAACTTCGAACCCTGAAGGTTGTTCCACATAAACCTCCTCGTTCAGTACACCATTCAGAAAGGCACTCTTCACATCCATCTGATACACCTTGAACTTCTTGAATGTTTCATAAGCCAAGAATAACCTGATTGCTTCCAACCTCGCAACTGGGGCAAAGGTCTCATCATAGTCGATCCCTTCGGCCTGAGAGTAACCCTTGGCCACTAGTCTGGCCTTGTTCCTGACAAAAACATTCTTCTCATCCCTCTTGTTCTTGAAGACCCACTTGGTGCCAATGACATGTTGACGCCTAGGTCTTTCAACTAACTCCCAAACCTGATTCCGCTCAAACTGATTTAGCTCATCCTGCATGGCTAGGATCCGGTTGGGGTCAGCAAGAGCTTCTTCAATGTTCTTAGGCTCCTGATCACTCAGGAAGCAACAGAACAAAGCGCTCTCACCAAAGGACAACCTCGTCCTGACCCCCTCATTAACATCACCAATGATGTCAGCCAATGAGTGATCATCTAGCCACCGCCTCCTGTTGACGGTTGCACTGGGAGCTGCTGACGTTCCTTCTTCTGAACCTGAAATGTTAGTTTCAGCAATATTAGGCAAAGAACCGGAACGAACAAGAACAGGGGACACTGAGCCATTCCCAGAGGGTTGTCCAATATCAGGGACATTGGTTCCCCCTACTGAGTTGTACTCAGTAACTGTCTCAGGTGCAGAAGCATCATCACCGACAGTACGTACCTCATGTTGAGTCTGTGCCGTGTCTGAGACTCAACATTCTCCGAGGCTGGGGCTTGCTGAGGGTCGGCCTGAAGTCCATCCTGATCATCATCATCATCCCATCCCTTGGGAGCACTGACAAGTTTGATCTTGAATTCAGAATTCTTCAGGCTCAGTCTTGTCACCCTCTTAGTAACCCCCTCAGTGTCAGGACTCGGAACCTGTTTTCTACGCACTGATGCAGTTTCATCAAACACAACATGAGGTGTTTCCTCCACACAAAGTGTCCGACAGTTATACACCCTGAAGGCTTTACTGACTGAGGAGTATCCTAAGAAGACTCCCTCATCAAATTTGCTATCAAAGGCTTTCAACTGGTCTTTCCCATTGTTCAGGATGAAACACTTACACCCAAAGTTATGGAAATAGGAGATACGAGGCTTCCTTTTGTTCCAAGTCTCATAAGGTGTCTGAGCATGTTGTTTGTTCAACATAGATCGGTTCTGAGTGTAGCAAGCAGTGTTGATTGCTTCAGCCCAGTACTTCTTGGGCAGTCCTAACTCAGCCAACATGGTCCTGGCAGCTTCCTTCAGGGTCTAGTTCCTTCTTTCGGCTCCCCATTCTGCTGAGGGGTCCTGGCTGCAGAAGTCTCATGAGCAATACCATGGTTAGAACAAAAGTCAGTTATAATAGAGTTAATAAACTCTGTTCCTCAATCTGGTCTGATTCTGACTATGCTCTTACCCTGTTCAGTATTCAATTACTTGAGTAACTCTGGAAGCTTGACCTGAGTCTCCTTCTTGTTCAGCAAGAAAATAACCCATGTGTACCTGGAATAATCATCAACAACAACAAGGGTATATTTCCTACCATTCATGCTGACAGGAGTAATTGGACCAAAGAGATCCATGTGCAAGAGCTAAAGCACTCGGTCAGTTGAGAAGGCATCTTTCTATTTGAATGAAGCTTTAGTTTGTTTGCCTTCCTGACACGCTCCGCACACGTGGTCTTTGCTAAAATCTTCATTAGGTAGACCCTCTACAAGAGAAAGTCGAGAGATTTTGTTAATAATCTTGAAGTTTAAGTGACTCAGGGGTTTATGCCAGAGCCAACTGAGCTCAGATGAGCTCTTAGCGACCAAACAAGTTTCAGGAGAGCTGCTCTTGAAGTCAGCAAAATATACGTTGCCTCTCCTGACCCCTGTAATCAGAACCTGCAGTGTAGATTTGTCCTTTACAAGACACATGTTAGATGTAAATTCTACACTATAACCTCGGTCACAAAACTGACTGACCGAGAGCAAGTTATGTCTCAGTCCCTCAACATATGATACATTCAGCACACGGATAGAGCCAATAACAAGAGTACCGAATCCCCTGGTGAAACACTTAGAGTTATCACCAAAGGATACCTGTGGGCCTTCCTGAGCTACATAGTCCTGAAGGAGATCACGAAATCCGGTCATGTGCCTGGAACACCCTGAGTCCAAGTACCAGTCCTTCATCAGATCCTCCTTCCTCTTCTTGTAGCCCACAGTGACCTGAAAAGAATCAGGCCTCAGGTACCCATCTCGTATTGGGTCCTACAGTCTCAGCCATACCCTTCGGGATCCAGATTTGTTTAACAATTCTGATGGCATCAGAGGTGTAAACCTCTCTCCCCGAAACATCAACATACACTGTCCTCTTCTTCCTTTGTGCCTGGGAAGTTGAGGGTGTATGGGTGTCTGCCTAAGGTTTAGGAGCCCTGGATTGATTCCTGGGGGCGGGCCTCCTGTTCTTCCTTGGCCTGGGTGCATTGGGCTGAGTTCGGTCCTGGTAAGTAGCAGCTCGGGCCGACCTCTTGGCACTTGAGGTCTGTCCTGAGTGTTATCGGAGTCAGGTCTCCGTTGCCTTTCAGGGGCCACTTGGTTAGTCCTTCTCCTTTGGGGATTGGGACGTTCCTGATGGGCCCTGTGCCCTGCCTGAGGCCTCTGGACCTCAGTAGTCCTTGGCCTTGCTTGAGGTTCCCTCTGGCCTGAGTTCCTTCTTCCCTGAGAATTCTGAGGCTTAGCCTGAGAGGTGCTGGGGGCAGAATTCTTTTCAGCCTGAGGGTTCCTAGGCCGAGCCTTGGAATTCCTTTGTTCCTTCTTCCTCGGCTCAGGATGAGGAGCCTGGGCCTTTCCCTTAGGTTTTGACCTAGATTCCTCAGTCCTTTGCCTGACAGGTTCAGGCACTTTCTCCTTCCCTTTACCTTTATCCTGACGAGCAACACTTGGGCTGTTGTCGTCAGTTAGGGCAGGGACAAACTTCTTCTGAGAGTTGCTCCCTGAAGCACCTCTCCTTTTCTTTCCCTTTGGGTCTTTTGAGGCATCGTAGACCAACCCAGATTTAGCACCATCGGTTAGCTGAGAGAAATTTGTTAAATCATCAACCACTTGGGTAAATGTGTGTAACTTCTTTAGCTTTTCCTCAAGGTGCTCATTCTATTTTTTCAGGGCCTCAATTTCAGTGGTGTGTTGAAGCACCAGTTCCTCATGAGCTTTCTCTGTTGAGATCAGCTCAAGATCCCAAGCAGTTTACTCAGCACAGAGGCTAGCTTGCCACTCAGTTTCGAACATCACTCTCAGAGCAATTCGTTCAATCATCAACTGTTCCTGAGTGAGGAACAGATTAGTATCACGAGTCTTAATCAGCGAGCTGATTACACCTTTCAGTCTTTCAACCTCCAGTGGAGTTTCATCATGCTTATTCCGAGCATGAAGCAACTCTTCCTGAAGATTTACTAGTCTGAGGGCTTCCTCAGTATCTCTCGTTCTGAGAGACACAGTTAACTGATCATTCTCCCCACTCAGTTGTGCATTCACGTCAACTGTGTGAGTATGAGTCTCCTGCAGCCTTGAGAAGTCAACCATCAATTTCTCTAGAGCGAGCTGAAGGTCGAGTTCTCCTGCTGAGTCTGAGCTAAGCTCAGGTGCGTGATCAGGAGAAGAGGCAGAAGAACATACCTCATCATCTGCCATCAGGCAAAGGTCATCATACTCCTCATCGGAGAAGTGTTCAGGGGACTGCCGTCCTGGGCCATCAGAATCTGAGCAATCCTCAGCAAGCATAGCTCTCCGGTATGATTCCCTGAGCTCTCTCTTGGCTCTCCGATCTTCTCGCTCACGAGCACTGAGCTCCGGACAATCATACTGATAATGTCCGGTCTTCTTGCAGTGGAAGCACTGATCTACATCAGAAGCAAACTTCTTGTCAGTGTACCTCTTATCTGACGACACCCTCCGACTCCATGATGATCATTCAGGTTTGGAGCTGGATCTTCTGGGCTCAGCGTTGTCTCTTCTCTTCTCATCTCTGCGCCGCTCAGGCTCATCACGATCTCTCCTGGAATCAGAACCCCTCCTCTCTTCCCTCCGGGGGCTTGAGATCCTGAGTGTTCTTCAATAAGATCACTCCTGTGTCCCATCTTTCAGGGAGACAGTTCAGGATTTTAGATGACACCTCTCTCTTGGGAAACTCCTTCCCAAGGGTTGCTAGCTCGTTCATCATCTTAATGAATCGAGCTTCCATCTGATCGATGGACTCTCCCTCCAGCATCCGAAAAGCCTCGAACTTCCTGATAGCAAAATCTCTCTTATTCTCCTTGATCTTCTCCGAGCCCTCACTCCTCTCCTTCAGTGCATCCCAGATCTCCTTAGGGGTTGTCAGATGCATGAGCCTGACCGAATTCTCGTAAGAAATGGTGTGGAGTATAATGTTCTTCGCAATATTATCTAGTCTGATTTGCTTAATCTGATCAGCAGTAAGCGCGGACCTCTCCACAGGCTCATCTCCGGCAGCCGGAACAGGAACATTACCAGCTACGGGACAAATGGTCTGAAGATTCCTCATAAATCTGATAGGACCATGCTCAATCACCTGGGGCATCTGATCATGGATGGAGTAGAAATGTGCGAGAACCCTGAATTTCCAATAATCATAATTGTGAATAGAGAATTCCGGAAGACTTCCTTCAAGGCGCTTAGAACCGGATGCCTTGAATGGAAGTTTTCAGAAATAGAACAGTTCAGTTGACCACCAAAAGTTTCTCCTCAGAAACTGTTGGTAAACAAAGTCAGTGGTCTTATGAACCACTGCTCTGATACCACTTGTTGGTCCCGAAACGAGTATAATCAGTGTATGGGGGGAATACACTGATGTCAGATTTTCCTGAAATCTCAGGAAAATTCTCTTTCAGAATTAGTCAGGAAGCTCCTGAACTGTTCAGTTTGCTGATGGTCCTCAGCGGCAGCAGGGACGGATCAGTGAAGAACCAAATAGGCTAAGTCAGAGTTGTGCTCTCAGAAGCTCAGTAGAGATAACAATCCTACTGACCGCTAGGGAGCTAGTCAGTTGGGCTACTATCTCAGTAAGCTCAGATTAGTGCGAAATGTGAGCCCTTAAGTGTTTACTCGTTTTAGTTCTGAAAACTTTATCAGTTTGCTTACTGATCAGGATGACAAGTAAGTCCTGATTGTTTTACAAAACAATTCAAGGATGCTCGGTTTAATATGTATGACAAGTATGATCCTGAACAACTAGTAAATCAGCACACAAGAGTCTTTTTAACATGGTTCGGAGATAACTAACTCCTACGTCCACGACCTGATTGAACAGGAAGTTATCCTCAAAACCCTGAGGATAGGTACTTGGGTTTTACGTGCCAAGGGACACGAGTAGCCAACTTTCTCTCTAAGGAACTGACCCCTGTGTGGTTTTACAAGTCCCAGTCCTTACAAACAAACAAACCAACCAACTCACAAACTGAGGTGTTTGGTATACACATTTTCCAACTATTTTGTATTGATCCCTCTAACAAATCAAAGCTAAGGATGGGATCAATACTCTAAGCAAATAATACAGAGGAAATTCCTACTACAACACTAGGGAAATTTAAGTTTCAAAGTGTTGTTTCAAATCAACTTTGAGTGCTTGGAATCTTGAGAGTTTCTCTTGGAAATTTTCCGTTTACCTTGAATGGGTGCAAGGCTCTCTGTATTTATAGGGAGGTTTGAAATAGATCCGTTGGAATTGATCCGTTTCAAACCTTCCTATTTAGGGTAGGTGCACTCTTTTGTTGTCCTTGTCTGACATGGACCATACCTAGTATGGCAAAGTTTCTGATCCTCCACCTGCACCTCTGAGAAGCATTAAATGCGTTTCAGTCTCCGTACATACGTGTCACCTTTTTACTGGTCGTTAGTCCAACGACTAGTTTGTCAGCATTGACTTTACTGAACCTCGTACATTTATAACACTGAGTTTCTCATTCTTTACTCAGCATAAATGTTTGTCTTATGTTGGAGACTCTGACATTCTTTCTGCTTCATCAGACTTCCATTCGCACGTGTAACCTTTGGATCTCAGGACTTACAAGTATCAGGTTAACTGATACTAGGCCCAAGTCAGGACATAAGAACATCAATAAGCTGTTCAGCCTGATCAAGGTTACACTGACCCTTCACTGACAAAGACTTTCCTGAGCATGCGTAGACTACTCAGTTCTGTCAGGGTCAGAGGTCTTCTTCAGGATAAATTCTAGGCATCTTCAGGACTCTTTCAAGGATTTTCAGGTTCAGTTTCAGGTTGATCAGCTTCAGTGATCAACCCTTCAGGGTTGGACATGTCTTCAGACTTCAAACATCAGGAACATCTTCCATCCGTCTTCGTTCCCCCTGAACTGAATACATGTGAATAGAAAATCTATTCTAACCTATCTATCTTGAGCCTATCATCCTGATGAACTATGCTTAGGCAAATTCATCAAGGGGTTTTGGGATCTAATCAAAATACTTCCTGATTGTCCCAACACTCTTAATTGGAGTGTTAGGAGTTGTAGAGAGATCTAGACATCTAATAGAGCCTTAGCTTGTGTTGTAGAGAGATCTAGACATTAGTTGGCTTTACTAAGACACCAAGAGATCTTTTGCATGCTAGGATGGATAGGATTCTAGGGGAACCATAGTAGGATTACTTCCATGTACACTTCACACTTGCTCACTTCTTTGAGGTGATAGTTAGGATTTACTTTGCCATAGTAGATAGAATCCTTGATGGTTTTCTTGCTTTCCTAGCTATTAGCCTTTTGTAGACATTCAATGCTTGCTTGATATCGCATCGTTTCCCTGTGTTCGATATTTAACTTAGTTAACTTGCCACGACAACAACGACCACGTTCACTTGCGTGGAAATCATCACGATTTTGGCAAACAAGTTTTTGGCGCCGTTGTCGGGGAGACGGCTTGTTTGTTTGGTTTAGTAAGATTTTATTCTTTGTTTTCGATTTTTGCTTTATTTTTGTGAGAAGTTTTTTATACTTGATTCTTTGTAGGTGTATGCACACTAGGAGTCAAGGGGGGAGATCTTCTACCTTTTGAATCTGATCTTGAGAATAGCCTACGGAGAAGAAGAAGAGAAGCTCGTTTGAATCAAACAACGATGGAAAATATGAATGAAGCTCGAGATGAAGTAAGAGAAGAAGAACCCGTACGAGCACAAGTACATCAAGGAGAGGAGAATTTTGCTCAAAAAGAAGTTCCGCTCCAGCCACAACCTATACCACACCATTATCCACCTTATCAACCACCTAATCAACAATACTATTGATTAGGGTCATAATTACATGTTTTAGCACTCATTTATATATGCTTTTGGTGATATTATGTTCATATTTGACCCTATAATGTGATACTTTGTGTATTTAACCCTTTTTGGCTAGGAAGTTGTGATTATATGTGAAAACGAGTAAAATGAGGAAGAAACGAGCAAGATTAAGAAAAGTCCAAATTCTGGAGTTGAGCAAAATAGAGATCAAGTCAATCAGAGTTCTAGAGATATGACAAAAACAAGGAAGTCACGCATCGATCGAGACTAAAGCCTCGGGCGACACGGGTTCCTTCTTCGGAAGACAGGTATTTGTTGACCAACATCTCTGGAAAGATACGCAATTGTCGAGCTGGCTGTCGACCAAGCTTGGTCAACAGTTGCATAGCTCTTGGATAACAAGAGGGCTCTCTGTTGACCAAGCTGTCTCCCGAGAGGTTGACAGCTGCTCATCTCTTGGGCAACAGCAGTGCAAATTTCTTGGATTTTCAGGGCTATTTTCGTATTTTCGCGCCTTTTAATGAATGGCATCTTAGTCAATGATCCAAGGGCACTATATATACTTCCATCTCAGATTTTCTAAAGACTTTTATCATTTTCTTAGATTCATATTCTCTCACTAGATTAGGAGAAGTTAGAGGTAGTTTCCAAGTGGTGTTCTTAGATTTCCATTTACGATTTCAACGATTACTTGTGATCTACCATTCGGATCGGTGATCAGTTTTCTCCTGCATTCTTAGCATAGCTCAAGCTACATTCCTACCGATTGATTTTCAATTTCTATTGTCGGATCATTTTCTAGCTTATAGAGGTAAACTTGTATCTTTTCAATTCCAATTGTAATAGGTAAATTCTTGTATACTTTTTTAGAATTCCTGCATAATGATGAATGTAGTTACTTCAATTTCTCTATTGCTTATTAAATTAGCCATGGGCTAATTCCTTTGTGTGTTAGTGTATGATTCCTATGGATTAGTGTGGTGTTTATGTTGATCTTATGAATGCTTGAGATGTTGTATGATCAATTCTCTATTTTGATGGTTTGTATGAATGCTTATAGGCATAATTGATTGTATGGGCCATTAGGACTTAGTCTTATACGAAAGTTGGGCTATTTACCTAAAACATTCTTGTTATTAGGTCATTGCATACTAAGTGTTTGTTAAAATTCCTAAGATAGTGAGAATTACCTTAGAGAATTGGAAAGACAATTAGAGGCTCTTATGTTCATTTAGGGAGACCTTTGGATATTAGAGTGGCTTGCCTATTGATTGTACAATACCTCAATGCATGAGTAAGTGATACTTCACCACATGAAACATAGGATAGTACACTAATACACTTCTCACACAACATGCTCACTTTGTGAATCAAGGTGATAGGTAATTTACTTGTTTGACGCACTTGTAGGCATAGATAATATATTCCCTTTACTTGCTTTGTGATTTTTAAATCAAGAACAATAGTCTTACCTTACAAATCCCCGTCTCCTTTAGGTTCGATATAAAATAAACTTGGTTAAGCTTGCCATTGCAATAACAATCGTGTACACTTGCACGTTGACACCTTTTGGTTAAACAAGTTTTTGGCGCCGTTTCCGGGGGGACGGGTTGTTTGTTTGGTTGCTTGATAGTTGTTCTTATTTTTGATTTTATCTTGACTATTTTTTGTGTGAGAAGTTTTGATACTTGTTTCTTTTTAGGTGTATGCACACAAGAAGTCAAGTGGGAGATCTTTTACCTTTTGAATCGGATCTTGAGAGAAGCCTAAGAAGAAGAAGGAGAGAAGCTCATTTGAAGCAACATGGAGAATAATATGAACGAAGCTAGAGATGAGATAAGAGAAGAGGAGCCCTTAAGAGGACAATTACATCAAGGAGAAGAGAATGTTGCTCAAAGAGAGGTTCCACTTCAACCACAACCTATACCACACCAATACCCACCTTATCCACCACCAAATCAACCTTACTATCCACCACAATATCCCAATTACCCCAATTACCCAATTAACCAACCATACTACCCACCACCACCACATAATTACCCATACTATCCATACCCACCACCACCTCAACACTAAAGACCACAAATCACAAACCCACCTCAAAACCATGAACCATTGGTGCGAGATTATTTTGAGCCTAGAGTTAATGAGCAATATGATGGAATAGAAAGACCGCCGATTGATGCTGAAAAGTTTGAGCTTAATAAAAATATTTTGAAGTTGTTAAAGGAGACTCCATTTGAAGGATCTAGTGATCGAGAAGACCCAAATGCTCACTTAAATAACTTCATGGAGATATGTGATACGATCAAGTACAAAGGAATGTCGGATAGTGAGAAGAAGCTCCGATTCTTCAATTTCACTTTGACGGGGAGAGCTAAAGCATGGATTAGAGCTATGAATCCTAAAGCTACCACTTGGGAGGAGTTGAGTTCCCAATTTCTTAAGAAATTCTATCCTCAATCAAAGATGCTCAAGGCGAGAGAAGAGATAAAGAATTTCCGACAAAAAGTGAGAGAGACCATATCTAGTGCATGGGAGAGGTACCAAACCTTGTTGTTGGCTTGTCCTCAACATGGTTTGAGGGATGAATATATACTCTTGACATTCACCATAGGATTGCATGAAGGAGATAAGAATTACTTGAATTCTTATGCCGGAGGCTCGGTTTGGACGAAGACCATTCATCAAGTGAACGAGATCATTGAGAACATAGCTGCAAATGATGCTTTCCAAAGAGAGTCTAGCAATGGAGCAGGTGATCGAGTTGCACTTCTTGAGGAAAGATTGACTAATGTGTGTAATTTGGTCTATGGAGGCCAACATCAAAACCTTTCTCCAACTCCTATGCAAGTTATCATTGTCGAGGGTCTTCCTCCTCCTACTAACTCCACTCAAGAGGTCGTATGTTGCTCCACCATTTAGAAACCAAGGAAGTCCATATCCGAATCAAGGAAATCCTCCTTACAATCCTAATAGAAGGCACGAGAATTTCTCATACGCCAATCCTAAGGGGGCAATCCAATTGCCACCCTGGATTGATCCGGGATCAAAGTCGCCGAATAATGAAGGTAAGGGGAGTGTGGAGGACACCTTGGCATTGATTTTGAAGAACATGGAAGATATGAGAGTGGAATTTAGAAAGATGAATGGTGAAACGAACAAGAAGTTTGATGACTTAAATGCTTCACAAGGTAATCAAATCAAGAGCTTGGAATTTCAAATGGGGCAAATTGCTTCATCCATAAGCCCACAAGTGAATAAAGGTAAGTTCCCTTCTACAACTGAGATTAATCCTCGTTAGCATTGTAATTTGATATCATGTGTGGAGGTTGAAAATGGGGTTGTAGGGAATTCTCCTTTAAAAGTTTTTCATGATGAGATGATGGAAGAAGTATTTCGTTGTGAGGATGTGAAATTGGTGAGTAATGAGAAAGGCTTGGGGGTAGAAGATATGGTGATGAAGAAAGAGAAGGAAAAGAAAGAAAAATTTGAGGGATTAGATAAAATATGGGGTGTGGAAAGAAAGGTGGAAGAAGGGAAAGTGGAAAAGGAGGTGAAGGTGGAAATTTCAAAAGGAATGAAAAATAAGCTTGATGATCAATTCAAGAAGTTCTTTGAACTTTTCAAAAAGTTCTATTCAAAGATGCCTTTTCATGAAGCTATTGAAGAAATGCCAAATTATACAAGGTTCTTGAGAGATGCTTTGGCAAAGAAGAAGAAAGGAAATGAACCGGAAATGGTTAAGCTTACTCGTAAGAGTAGTGAGTTGATACAAAATCATTTACCACAAAAGCTTAGAGTTCCGGGGAGTTTCACATTGAGTTACCATATTAAGGAGAGTAAGGAAATAAGGGTTTTGTGTGATTTGGGCGCAAGTGTTAACATGATGCCATTTTCTATTGCCAAGGAGTTGGGCTTGCATGACTTGAAGCCAACAAAAATGAATTTGCAAATGGCCGATGGTTCAATATTGAGACCAAGGGGAATTATAGAGGATGTGGTAGTTCATGTTGGTAAGTTTGTCTATCCCGTTGACTTTGTTGTGCTAGATATTGAAGAAGATTTGGAGAATCCTATCATTTTTGGGAGACCTTTTCTTGCTACATCGGATGCTTTAATTAATATTAAGCGAGGAGAGGTTACTCTTGGAATGAATGGTAAGAAAGCCACTTTTTCGATCCATGGTAATTCCAAGAGTTCCCCAAAGAAGAGTGAAGGGTTGATGAACAAAGTTGTACGAGATGATATGGAAAGTGAAGAAAAGGATAAATCAAGAAAAATTGATCTCAAAAGTGAGCTTAGTGGTGATGATCCTTTTGAAAAGAGGAAGAAAGTAAATGAAGGCAAGGGGGTGAAACAAATGGTGAAGAAAGCTTATTTTTGGAAGAGGAAATTGAGTGATGTACGTCATTCAACTCTCATCGATATTGATGTTACTTGAGCTTAAGAGTTGTCTGGCTAGGGGACGTTAAATCCAAGCGCTAGATGGGAGGCAACACATCTGTATCCTTTATTTCTTTTAGATTTTAGTTTTGATTTGATTGATTTTTTGTGTTGGAATGGAAGCATGAGGTTATTTGGTATTTTAGGCCAATTTTTTATGATCATTGCTTGATTGGTTTTGTGCTTAAATGATTAGGAAGAGTTTGAGAAGTGAATTTTTGAGATAATCTTGATGAATATTTAGTTTTTGAGTTGAGAGTTGTGATTATTTAGTTCTATGTGCTAGCAAATTTGTAATTCACCACTTTTCCAAACTTTATTAGGATTTACAATCCGAAAAAGTTTGGGGGGGGTGTGTTCGTGCTAAATTTCATCAATTTGCTACCATATTTGATTCATGAGTGTGGATATTCTTGTGATATTTTGAGTATTAAGTGGTGTTGTGTAGGAAAAGTGCAAGAAAAAGGGTAAAAAATATGAAATTTTTGAAGTAGGAGTTGAAGGCCTCAGTAGACAGCATCTAAAGCCTCGGAAGATGGCCTTCGCGCATCTGGGATCTCTGGAAAGACAGCCAATTATCGCCTTAGGTGTCGACCAGCTCGGACGACAGACCTACAAGCCTTGCGCGACACGGGGGCCAACTGTCGACCAGGGTGTCGACCATCTTGGTCGACAACTCCAACACTCTTGTACGACAGGGGACGCGCAACTGAGGTGACCCCCAGCTTGGTCGACAGGCTGAAGCATCTTGGTCGACACACGCGCATTGGATTGCGGATTTTGACTATTGTGGGCCCTATTTTGACTACACTTTCCATGGTAAGCCCACTCACTTTTCACTTTTTCTTGTACCCTCTTACACACACAAACACACACTTTGAATACAAGATTCTTGCACTCTCTCCCTCTCAAACTCACGAAAAAAAAAAGAGAAGAAAGAAGAAGAAATTTTGCTTCTCAAATTCTACACTTCCTCTCGATTAATCCTTCTATAGGTATGTTCTACTCACTCTCCTCTACCTATTTCTTGAACTTTTATAAGAAATCCATGGAGGCATTATCATGATTTTTAATTTAAAATTCTAGGGTTCTTGAGCATGTGAATTGGAGCTTTTAGATTTTCTTGAGTTTCTATGAAATTGATGATGCATTTATGCTACATTGTTGATGGGTAATCCATTGGGAACCCAATTGCATGCCAATTTTGAGTATTATGAGTTTAATTGAAGATTGAAAAATAGGGGTAGGCATAGTGACAAATTTTAGGAAAATTCATGCTAAAATTGAGTTGTCTTGATAATGTTATACTAAATGTTAATGGGTATGAGTATATTGTTGCTAGGTTGAGTTGATTATGTTGATTCACCGATGATTTTGCTTACTTGAGGCTTCATAGGCATTTAACATTTGCATGACTATTTGAGGCATGAATTCCTTGTTTCTAAGAATTAAGCCCTTTATGTTCAATCTAATTTTACTTGATAAATGGAAATTAATCACTTTCTTTTGTAGGATGAGTAAGAAAGGAAAAGAAAAAGCTTCAAGTTCCTCTATTAAAAAGAAGTGGAATGATTCCGATATAGAGGAAGATTATTTTAAGAAGTGTGGAGATAAGCCATCTAATCACCAAATCTACTTGGGAGATAATGAGAACTCTTTTAAAGTCTTCGGTTATGTGTGGAATATAGAGTACTACGTGGGTAGATATTATGACAAGAGGGTTCCCAGAAAATGTCATTTCGGTGATGATATAGAGACTTTATTTGTCATAATAGGTTGGAAAGGCCTCCTCACCATACCTTGCTATGAGATCGATGACGATTTATGCATCGAGTTCTTGAGCACATTAGACATAAGAGAGATTGTTGGGGTGCCGGCCAGATTTAAATTCCGGAACGACACTGTGGAGTATTCTCTAACAACTGAACAAATCAATCAAAAGTTTGGTTGTGTTGGGAAGGTGAGAAGGCAGGATTTCTACTCTTGGGAAAGGTTCACTCGGGCACAAGAGACATGGGATTTTATAAGTAAGAATGGAGGTAAATATGTTGCTCAAAGTTCAAGGTCCTCCAACATTGCTAACCCTATTTTAGCATATGTGCACAAGATCTTAACAAACACTACTTTTGCTAGATTGGAAGCGAGCCGAGTTAGGAGCGATGAATTGTTTATTTTTCACTCAATATTGACATCCAAGAAGGCAGATTTTGGTGCGTATCTCCTCAAAAATCTCAGCCAACAAATCACAAGGACTCATTGCTCTTATGCCGATATAATGACTCATATTGTTCAAAAGTTGAATCCAACAAGAAGGGTGATTTGTAAAGGTGAGGGTCTTGATTTGGAACACATGGTTAGGTCAAAAATATATAAGAGAAGAGGGAACACCATTTGCTGCATAGGTACCAATTCAAGTGATCTCTTTCCTTTACTTGACTATGATTTGTTGACGATAACGAAGGAGGAAAACTTGAAGCTTAACTCTCCGCTGCATCTTAGAGTGAAAGAGGAATTTAATAGGAGGTCATCTAAAAGAACTAGGGGTGAATCGATCTCTCATCCTCAAGGGGAAGCACAAGAAGAAGGACATGATCCAATGCAAGAGGATTATTATAATCAAGGTGGTGGACATGTGTTTGAAGGATTGACTTATGATGAGTGGGGCCACGAGGTACGATCATTGAGGACGGATGTGGACGATCTGAGGAACGACTATTCCTTCCTTCGATCGGATATGACAAAAATAACTATAGTTATCTCCGCCTCAACACTACCGTGGATTCCATTAATGAGAATGTTAACATGATGTCCAACAATATGGAAGAGATCTTGGAAGCCCAGCGAGCAATGATGAACTGGCACATTGGAGAGGGCCACTTTCCTCATCCGCATTACCCTCCTTCGTGAAGTGATGATTTCGATCTAACTTCATAGGGATGGGTAGCTCATTCTTATCCCTATCTTTATCCCTCGCTTCTATTCCGAACTCTTAGTTTTTAATTTGGTTTGTAATGATATTGCTTGAAGATTGTGCTACTTCATAGGTAGTTGTTTTTGGATGGATTATGCATGTGATGGATGTTGATTGATGGATCTTTTTGCTTATTTGATGATGTTTTGCTTTGCTTATGTGATGATGGTTATTAGTTTTGAGCTTTATTGTGCATTGCATGATTCTTGCCTCCACTTCTTTGCCAAACTCTTTAGACCTATGGTCCAAAAAAGTTTGGGGGGGTGTGATCGTTTCGTCATTCTCATGGCAATGCTATTTTTAGATTGATTTTTGGATGTATTTTTAAGCTTTGATGCCTATCGTAGTGATGAGCCTTTGTTTCGCTTGTTTATTTTTGTCCATTGTTGCTTGTTTTGAGAGTAGTATGGCATGAGATATGCTTATGATTGTGTGGATGATGTAGATTGTGCATAGTTAAGTGTAGTGTGTATATTGCTTAATTCATTTTGTCTATAGTGTAGTTGATTCTTTGATGCTTGATACATGATTGATATGTACATGTTTGATATGATATGAGTCATGATCACCTTAACCCGTGAGGTTTGAGCCTATTTTTCCCGTTTCAATCTTGAACGGATGACATTTTCTTGATGTGAGATCCACATGGTGCATTTCCACTCTAGAACTTGATTTGAGTCTTGTTTGAGATCACATTTTGTTATGAGTTGTCAAAAATGATTTGAGGCCATCTTTGATTTTATATGAGTCACTTAGCCAAATTATCCATGCCATGACATTAATTCCATAGTTAGCCATTTTGTGCCTTTGGCCTTTTCTTTGGCAACCTATGATTGTAGCTTGATTATACTTCATTTTGAGCCTTATTTTCCCTATTACTAGTGGAGCTTATATGAGGATATGAGGGTTACATGTGCTTTGAAAGCAAGCTTGGTGGATGAGATGGTGAAGAAAAAGTGAAAGAAACAAAAGATGAAATGTAAAAAAAAGTGGAAGTTGTGTTGAATGAAAAGATGTGAAAAAGAGCTTATGTTCCTAATATGTTGGTGATGTGATGCAAAATTACAAAAGAAAGGAAGTGGAAAATGCTTGAAAGGAAGAAGTGTGAAAAGAAGTGTTATATGGTTGAAATGGTGTTGCAATTTGATCACTTGCAACTTATCTTTGGAAGAGTAGAGTCTTGACCTCTTGCTCCACTAGTATGATAGTCACTTCTATCCAAAATTATCCACCCTTACCAAAGAGCCAACACTACAACCAAATAAAAGTCCTCTTTGATTTGATGATGAATTACTTGTCAAGTGGTGGAGAATTTGAGACTCTTATCAAGCTTAAGGTAGTGGATGTACTGTGTGTGATGTTGAGTGAACCTCATACACTTGAGAGCTTGAGTGATACACTATCTAGTGAGGATTTTGACTCATTGATTTGATCTTGTGTGCATTGATGTTATGTAAATGGTTGATGAGATGATACTACATTGATAGATTGCATGATATTAGGTGATGTATATATGGCATTTGATTGTGTGCTTGATGCTTCAACGATACAATTATTCCCCTATCTTATTGCTTCGTTGTTCGAGGCCGAGCAACAATCTAGTTTGGGGGTGTGATTAGGGTCATAATTGCATGTTTTAGCACTCATTTCCATATGTTATTGGTGATATTATGTTCATATTTGACCATATTATGTGATACTTTGTGTATTTAACCCTTTTTGGCTAGGAAGTTGTGATTGTAGGTGAAAACGAGCAAAATGAGAAAGAAACGAGCAAGATCGATAAAAGTCCAAATTCTGGAGTTGAGCAAAATGGAGAAATTGCTATCCTATGTTGAAGAGCTTGAAGAGAGGGTCACAACGAAAGAAGAATCGAGTCAATCGGAGTTCTAGAGCTCAAGATATGACAAAAACAAGGAAGTCACGCATCGACTGAGACTAAGGCCTCGGGCGACATGGGTTCCTTCTTTGGAAGACAAACATTTGTCGACCAACATCTCTGGAAAGACACGCAATTGTCGAGCTGGCTGTCGACCAAGCTTGGTCGACAGTTGCACAGCTCTTGGACGACAAGAGGGCTCTCTGTCGACCAAGCTGTCGCCCGAGAGGTCGACAGCTGCTCAGCTCTTGGGCGACAACAGTGCAAATTTCTCGGATTTTCAGGGCTATTTTCGTATTTTCGCGCGTTTTAATGAAGGGCATCTTAGTCAATGATCCAAGGGCACTATATATACTTCCATCTCAGATTTTCTAAGGACTTTTATCATTTTCTTAGATTCATATTCTCTCACTAGATTAGGAGAAGTTAGAGGTAGTTTCCAAGTGGTGTTCTTAGATTTCCATTTACGATTTCGACGATTACTTGTGATCTACCGTTCGGATCGGTGATCAGTTTTCTCCTGCATTCTTAGCATAGCTCAAGCTACATTCCTACCGATTGATTTTCAACTTCTATTGTCGGATCATTTTCTAACTTATAGAGGTAAACTTGTATCTTTTCAATTCCAATTGTAATAGGTAAATTCTTGTATACTTTTTTAGAATTTCTACATAATGATGAATGTAGTTACTTCAATTTCTCTATTGCTTATTAAATTGGCCATGGGCTAATTCCTTTGTGTGTTAGTGTATGATTCCTATGGATTAGTGTGGTGTTTATGTTGATCATATGAAAACTTGAGATGTTGTATGATCAATTCTCTATTTTGATGGTTTGTATGAATGCTTATATGCATAATTGATTGTATGGGCCATTAGGACTTAGTCTCATACGAAAGTTGGGCTATTTACCTAAAACATTCTTGTTATTAGGTCATTGCATACTAAGTGTTTGTTAAAATTCCTAAGATAGTGAGAATTACCTTAGAGAATTGGAAAGACAATTAGAGGCTCTTATGTGCATTTAGGGAGACCTTTGCATATTAGAGTGGCTTGCCTATTGATTGTACAATACCTCAATGCATGAGTAAGTGATACTTCACCACATGAAACATAGGATAGTACACTAATACACTTCTCACACAACCTGCTCACTTTGTGAATCAAGGTGACAGGTAGTTTACTCGTTTGACGCACTTGTAGACATAGATACCATATCCCCTTTACTTGCTTTGTGATTTTTGAATCAAGAACAATAGTCTTACCTTATAAATCCCCGTATCCTTTGGTTTCGATATAAAATAAACTTGGTTAAGTTTGCCATTGCAATAACGATCGTGTACATTTGCACATAGACACCTTTTGGCTAAACAACTACCCACCTCAATATCTCAATTACCCTAACTACCAAATGAATCCACCATATTACCCACCACCACCACACAATTACCCATACTATCCATATCCACTACCACCTAATCACCAAAGACCACAAATCGTAAACCCACCTCAAAACCATGAACCACTGCTGCGAGACTATTTTGGGCCTAGAGTTAATGAGCAATATGTTGGAATAGAAAGACCTCCGATTGATGCTGAAAAGTTTGAGCTGAATACGAATCTTTTGAAATTGTTAAAAGAGTCTCCTTTTGAAGGATCTAGTGATCGTGAAGATTCAAACGCTCATCTCAACAATTTCATGGAGATTTATGATACGATAAAGTACAAAGGAATGTCGGATAGTGAGAAGAAGCTCCGATTCTTCAACTTTACTTTGATCGGGAGAGCAAAAGTGTTGGTCCCAAAGGCAGGTTTTAGGGAAGAATACCTTTGAACAAGTCTAGAAATGGGGGGTTGAATAGACTTGTAAAGATTCAAAAACCTTTTTCAAATTATCTTGCTTATTCAGAAAACTAACAGACTACTTGATGTAGTCTGAATTTGAAAGTAGTGAACCGTGAATAGTGCGGAAACATTTTTAATGAAAATCAGTTTTAGGTGATGTGCACAAATTAAGAGCAGGAAGAAATACGACGAGACACAAGGGATTTATAGTGGTTCGGACCAACTGTCCTACATCCACTTTCCTCAATACAACTTGGACTTGACGGGCTCTCCACTAACTCACTTACTTACTCACTTACACAGTTCGAGAGTACTACTCTCTTACAACTTGTGAATGCTACAAACGCAATTGACTTCTCACAGCTTCTACAAAGCTTTTACAAATAATAAGTATGAATGAGTTTTTTGAGTGCAAGTGATAATTCTGACAGAGTTTCGGCTAGCTTAATATGCGTGTAAATCCGATAATAAAATTTTCACTGTTACTCTAATTTATAGGGTCAAATAACTAGCCGTTGTAATGGACTAGAAATCTGAGATCCTATAATCTCGTATTCAATCAATCATTGTGATTGATTGAATCTCCATCTTGATTCCCGTCAATCTTTGCGATCTACAATCAATCAAGTTTGTCCCCTTGATTGATTGATCTTCTATTCTGGGAATCTTCCTTCTAGGTCGCAAGTCAACCCTTAGAATGATTCTGAAGAATCTGGGCTGAGCACAAGACTTCAGCTGATCTGTCTCCTCAGCTGGTGTACCAGTCTGCTGATACTTGGACCTCAGCTGATGTGCGGGTCTGCTGGTGTGCACCTCAGCTAGTCTTCTTGACTTTGTCTGAATACGTCTTTTATCCATGGTCTTTGTCCTGTCTGCGACGTGCTCTCAGCTGATCAGCTGATCTTCTGATGTCAGCTGATCTGTCTCTTCTGATATCAACTAATCTGACTCTTCTGATATCAGTTGATGTTTAACTCCTCTGATGATCTGCTCTCGATACTCCAATGTCAGCTGCTTAAATCTTCTGTCCTCTGAAATCGGTTAAGTCCTCAATGTCTCAGCTGGTCTTCTTCTCTATGATAGCTTCGGATCTTCTAGGCAGCAAGGTAGATTCCCCCTCACTCGAACCTATCTAATCCTAACTACTCATCAGCTGACTAACAGGTTCAGCTGGTCCTATTACAAACTGATTGGTTTATTATATCATCAAAACATCTAACACAGATATCCTAACAAGTTCCCCTTTTTGATGATATCAAAACCAACTCAGCTGATCTCAACAGATAAGCATATTCAATCAAAATTAAGATCATCATAGGACAGAAAAGAAGATCTTTAAATAAGATCTTTAGACAGAATAAAAAGTGCAGCTGACAACAAGAAGTTGTCTGGAATCATAAAGCTTTATTAAATCAAAAGAGAGAGTACAATCAGAAAGAAGTACCTAATCTTCAGCTGACTCAGCTGGACTATTACATGAGGAGAGGTCTTCTGCTGTTGAGAGGAACTTGCATCCAGTCAAGGAATCTCTTCTCTATCTCCTTCAGAGCTGGCAGAGAGTTGTCAGAGAGTTGAGAAAAGAGTTGAGTAATCTGCAACCAATACTTCCTGATTTCCACCCAGTCTATCTTCCCACTCTCATCAGTTGGAGTTGGAAGATACTCTATCTCAGGCAACTCTGGCTGAACTTCCACCTTAAGCATTTCATCCGTAATAGCTCTAAAGAATTTCGGGAAGGTCTCCTTCAACCAGTTTCTGAACTCAGCATTCTTCTCTCTTTCTCCTCGGGTATCTTCTCCTCTGAGAACATAGAAGTGGATCATGGTCTTAGCCTTAATGGTTTTCCAAAGATCTACCAGCTCATCAGACAATTGATTGTAGAACATATCAATTGGTCCGTCAACCAAGGGCTCATTTGGATCTCGAATGTATTTTCCACTTCTAGTCCTGCTACCCTGAGAGACTGCCTTCCCTTGCTTCTTCAGCTTCCTCTGGTATCGCCTCTCAAGCTCATCATTCATTTCTCTTTCCTGCCTCTTCCTCCTCTCTTCTGGAGTTTCTTTTTCAGCTAGCTGCAACTCCTTAGCCAGCTTCTCATCTAATTCAGCATTCATAATCCTTTTCTTTTTCTCTCTTTCCTCAGCAACCACTTCTTGCCTCTGCAGGGCCTCAGCTATCTTTTGATCTCTCAGCTCCTGAGTCTTCTGGGCTGCAATCTTTCTGATGTTGATATAATCTTCAACATTTTCTACTCTAGCAGACAGAACACCATGATTGTCTACCAGTAGAGCTCTCAAAGAGGCCATCTCAGATTGCAGAGCAGCAATAGCAGCTGAGTTCTTCTCTTCCCCCTTTTTGATATCATCAATCATCGAAGTAGAGGGTAGAAAAGTAGGAAGATTATCCACAATAGCTTTCAGGTCCTCCTGACCATTTTTGCATTCAGCAATTTTCCCTTCCAACCTTTCAAAGACCAGTCTGAATCTCTCAGATTCAGCAGCGAGGGTAGCAGAATCATCATCAGTAAAAGCCCTGGCAGTCGACTTGAAATTCTGTAGAGTGTTGAAAAACTCTATCCTAGAGGCATATAAGTTGTCCTCCATAACTTCTTTCAACTTATTTCAATGATCCAGCAGATCTTGATGAACTTGTTTTTCAATCAGAGAGGGAGCAACAGACTTTGCAGCCAACAGAGTGGCTTTGACCTCCCTGATGTGATCATCGAAATAATCTTTAAGCTGACCTAAGATTGATGGGGTTACCTGATCAGTTGGAGTGATCTCAAAGTTTGCAGCCAGAGGGATGAACTCAGACTCAGCTATTTCTGGGCAATCCAGCGCAACCCCATCTTTAAGCAATAAAGTACGAGCAACTTTCCTCAACCCTTTAGGAGATGTCAGCTGGGATGGTGCCTTAACCTCCAAGGCATCCATCAGAATTTCTTCCCATTCTATAAATGCTGCTTCTCCCATCTCCTTTATCAGTTCCAAAAAGAAGGTAACAGGCCCTTCTCTCGGTTGTGCCCAGGCGAGACCATCAGCAAGAATGTCCTGATAGGCTGGGTATGGATTGAGTTATGGGATGAAAAGGGATATGTGGGCTAGGGCGGTTATGATCATCCCTTGTTCAAGAGGCCCTTTTGAACGATAGTGAGATAGGCGTGCTTATTTGGCCATTTCTGTTTGGGAGTTGGGGTTTCCAAGAATAATGGGTTCAGGGTGAGAGGGTTTGGGAATAGCTGAAGGCTCACCTGAGGTAGCTATCTCCTCTGGTTCATTGCCGGCTGGAATATGTTTAGGGTGAAGGATCAGATAAGGGAGAGGGATGAGCTGACCTGATGGGTGAGGCAGCCAATGGTGTATCTGCTGATGGAGCATCTTTAGAGGAATGTAGAACCTCTGTCTCAGCAACTGAAGGCTCAGCTGATTCCCTTTCTTCTGACTCTTCTTCCCCTCTATCAGAGCCAGAGGCAGAATCCTCATCTGAACCAGCTCTCTCAGCTGATTCCTCATAAGCTTCCTCCTCTTCTGCATCAGAAGGTTCTTCGACCAGCAGAGTAGCCTTCTCTGCTGGAGCTTTCTTCTCCTTCAGACTGCTCACAGGGGCAGTATCATCATCATCATCATCAGAATCAAAGGAGAGCTTCCTTTGAACAGGAGTAGTTTCTTTCTTGGATTTCTTCGTTCTCCCCCCTCCAGCAGGCTTTGAAGCCTTCCTCTTCTACTTCTTTCCATGACCAGCAGAAGGGCTAGGGGCAGCAACTACTGGATCAGCTCTGGAATCTGAGTCAGCTGGCCCAATGACATCCAAGTTACTTCCCCTTAGAAACCACGTGTGGTTGTACTCAACAACCCAATCGTCATCCCACTTGTGTTGGGGCAGTAGATGATCCAAGATTATAGTAATCTTGGTAGCCATTGAGCACTTCGACTTGAAACTGTAAACCTGATGTCCAGGCACTTCCTTCGCAACACATCTCTTTGACTCATGTTCCAAGCGGAACCATAGCAGACTCACCCAGTCTGCTCGCACCCCATCAAGGATCGTGCGGGCCACGCTCAGGCGAAGTTTGGTAATGGCGTCCAAACTCCCCTGTTCTGCCAAGATAACCTTGCTCACCACATCCATCAAAAACCGGAATCGTCTCCTCAACATAGTCTTCTTCAGATTTGTGGTGGTATCCCTATGACTCTTCCTGGCTATAATCTTGAAAGTGTCCAGGTAGTCGGCTTCTTTGTATTTGTGTGGTTGAACACCAGAGGAAGATAGGCCAAAAAGATTAGCAACTGCATCCTTGGAAATAACAACAGCTTTTCCATCAACCAAGGAGCCTATGGAGTTTGAACTGAACTGGGCCTTGAGAAGGAATTGAAAGGAGTAGAAGTTTAGGGTTTTATGGTAAGGGGGGGTCATGGAGGTAAAGGTTCGGAGATTGTGATGTTGAAGAAGGTTTAGGATTTCTCGAATCTCTGGAACCCTAGTCGTGTCGAAATCGACACACATCTCTGCGTACATCTTTTCCTTGAACATCTTTTGCATAGCTTTAGATGCCATACCTTCAAAACAGAGATTAAGTGCACAGAGAATAATATGCAGGAATAGTAAGAGAAGAAAGATTTAGGAGCAGAAGGTTTTCTGGAAGATGTTAAAAGGGTATATATAGGAATCGAGAAAGATGAGCAGTTTTTCCAAAATTAAAACCGATCAATTTTGATCGTAGATTTGTATTTTGCATCACACAAATCAAAGGTCCAGATTAGATGACCTTTGAGAATTTTGGAGGTGATGCGTGGGTGTCAGGGTTTCGAAAGGTTTTGACCGCCAAAAGATTCGCCTTTTTGAAAAAGGTAATGTTGAAAAAAAAAAGCTTTTTGAGAAATTTTAGGCGGTGAGAAATTAATTACAACTGACACCTTATTTTGAAAAAGGTAATAAATCCCTGAATTTTCGTAAGAGAAAAGATTTGATTGACAATTTTCTAAAATTATATTTAGAAATACGGGATTTATTAATTTTTGAAAAGATTTTATATCAAAAAGAAATTTTAAAACCGACATGAAGAATATAGAAATACTTATCGAGAATCTGACGAGGCAAAGTCAGCTGATAAGAATAATCTTCATGAAAATCTTCTCTGCTCATCTGGGTCTATATAATCAGCTAGCATGAACCAGCTAAAGCAAGGTGGTCTTGTCTGACTTTCATAACTTATCCCTGTATCAAGTTAGACATAACAAGATAGAGAAAAGAAAAGAAAGAATAAGAAGACATACCAGATCAGCTGATGTGAGGATCAGCTGATTACATCAGCAGAATAGTCCTCAGCTGGATACAAGCTAACTACCAATTTTCCCAAAAACTTTCTTTCTAGAGAACTGCTCCTCCATCTATCATTCCTAACTCTGCTACTAATTCTCTGAATCTTACCTCTGCTAAAGGTTTGGTAAGCACATCTGCTCTCTGCTTCTCTGTATGAATCTTCTCCATCCTGATATCTCCCTTCTCAGCATGATCTCGAAGAAAATGATGTCTTATGTCCACATGCTTACATCTGGTATGGAGAACTGGATTCTGAGTAATGGCTATTGCACTTGTGCTATCACAGAAGATGGGTATCTCTTCTGTGATCACATGGTAGTCCCTCAGCTGTTGTCTGATCCAAAGCAGCTGAGAACAGTTGCTACCAGCAGCCATGTACTCTGCCTCTGTTGTAGAGGTAGCTACTGAAGTCTGCTTCTTGGAGAACCAAGATATCAATTTACTTCCCAGAAACTGACATGTGCTAGAGGTTGATTTCCTATCAATCTTGCACCTTCCATAGTGAGAATCTGAATACCCACTTAGCTGAAAATTATCATCAGTTGGGTACCAGAGGCCTAGATTGTAAGTACCCTTCAAATACTTAACAATCTTCTTTGCTGCTTCTAGATGAGATTTCTTAGGATTTACCTGAAACCTTGCACACACCCCTACTGCAAAGCTGATATCAGGTCTGCTGGCAGTGAGATACAGCAGAGAACCAATAAGTCCCCTATTTCTGATCCACTTTCTCATCAGCCTCATTTGGATCCACGCTAAAGTTTGCCATCATAGGAATCTTAGCTTCTCTGCTACTACTGACTCCAAACTTTTCTATCAAATTCTTGGCATACTTAGCTTGGCTAATGAAAGTTCTATTGGACATCTGCTTCACCTGCAGTCCAAGGAAGTAAGCCATCTCCCCCATCATGGACTTTTCAAACTTGCTGGTCATCAGCTTGCTAAACTAATCACACATCAGCTTGTTGGGGGAGCCAAAGATGATATCATCCACATAGATCTGCACTAGGAGAATATCATCTCCATCTTCCGTTCTGAACAAGGTTTTGTCTATCTTTCCTTTACTGAATCCACTATCCAGTAGGAACTGTGATAGAGTATCATACCAAGCTCTAGGTGCCTGCTTTAGTCTATATAAAGCTTTCTGCAACCTATAAACCTTGTTCCCAATCTCAAATCCTGGTGGCTGTTCCACATAAACCTCTTCTGCCAGGATTACATTCAGAAAAGCTGACTTGACATCCATCTGATATACCTTGAACCCTTTGAAAACAGCATAGGCCAGAAATAATCTGATGGCTTCTAGTCTTGCTACAGGAGCAAATGTCTCATCATAGTCAATCCCCTCTGACTGTGAATACCCCTGGGCTACTAGCCTTGCCTTGTTTCTAACCACTACATCATTTTCATCATTTTTGTTCTTAAAGACCCACTTAGTGCCTATGACCTTCTGATGTTTGGGCCTCTCCACTAGAGTCCAAACTTCCTGTCTTGCAAACTGATTTAGCTCCTCTTGCATAGCTACAATCCAGTTTAGGTCTTCAAGAGCTTCATGGATGTTCTTGGGTTCTATCAGAGACACATAACAACTGAATTGAGCACCCAAGTTTAGTTTTCTTCTGGTCTGAACACCTACACTTGGATCTCCTAGAATCTATTCAGCTGGGAAGTCAGACACCTTCTTCTTGCCCCTTTGAGGTGCCATAGTCTTCTCCTCTTGGGTCTTGTCTGATATTCCCCCTTGGTTGGTGTCAGGAGTCAATGTGCCAACATCTGATGCTGAGGAGGGCTTATCAGCTGATTTGGGCTCATCATCTGAATCTGAATCTGATTCTATCCTAGGTACCACTACCTTAATCAGATCTGGCTTGTCTGACAGATTCAGCTGATCCACCTCTTCTGCTAGCTTCTCCTTGCTGTACTCATGAATAGATTCATCAAATACAACATGGGGTGTCTCCTCCACACAGAGAGAAACTTTATTAAAGACTCTATAGGCTTTGCTACTTCCAGAATATCCTAAAAATATTCCTTCAGCAACCTTAGCATCAATAGTCTTTAACTTAGTCTTTCCATTGTCATGGATGAAACACCTACACCCAAAAATATGGACAGAGGAAAGGTTAGGAGTTTTACCCTTGTACATTTCATAAGGAGTCTTCCCATGTCTGTTGACTGGTAGACACCTATTTTAGATGAAGCAAGCAGTGTTGATGGCTTCTGCCCAAAACCTTTGAGGAGTCTGATATTCAGCTAGCATAGTCCTTGCTGCCTCCTTGAGGGTTCTGTTTCTCCTCTCAGCTAACCCATTCTGCTGAGGTGTTCTGGCAACTGATGTCTCATGCTGAATACCATTATCCCTGCAATAGTCAGAAACAACAGAGTTAAGAAACTCAGTACCTTTATCACTTCTGATTCTGACTATGCTGAGGTCCAGCTCCTTCTGAATCCTCTTGAACAACTCCAACATCTTGACCATAGTCTCATTCTTCTTGAACAAGAACACTACCCAAGTGAATCTTGTATAGTCATCAACAATCACCAGTGTGTACTTCCTTCCACTGAAGCTAAGAGGTGAGACTGGTCCAAATAAGTCCATATGAAACAGCTGGAGTGCTTTTGATGTTGAAGTACTCTGGACATCTTTGAATGAGGCTTTAGTCTGCTTCAGATGCAAACACCTCATTTGGTAGACCTCTGACTAGACCCTTCCTTGCAACCTTGTTAAGAGTCTTGAAGTTCAGATGACCTAGTCTTTTGTGCCAGAGCCAGCTGATCTCTGATGAGCTTTTAGCAACCAAACATGAGTCAGCTGGACAACTTGCAAAATCTGCAAGATACATATTACCTCTTCTGAGGCCAGTTAGTAGCACCTGCTCATTTAAATCATTAATAACAAGGCAAGAGTTCTTAGAGAATCTTACTGAATATCCCTTGTCACAGAATTGGGATACAGACAGAAGATTGTGCATAAGCCCTTCTACATAGTAGACTTCTTCAACTCTTGTTCCTTTGATCAGCAGGGTGCCTACTCCTCTGGTGACTCCAAAATTGTTGTCACCGAACACAACTCTAGGCCCATCAAGCGTTACAAAGTCCTGGAGGAGATGCTCCTCAAAGGTCATGTGCTTCGAGCAACCGCTATCAATGTACCAGACATGGCCCTTGGCTTCTCCTCTTTCTATAGGGCTAGAGTTTACCTGAAATTAAAACTCAGGCTTTAGGTACCCTATCTTTGGGACCTGATTGGTTAGTATCGACTTTCTAGATCCACAGGTAGAGATCATCCTTATGAGGTTTAGGGGATCTCAACCTTCTACCATATTTGTCCACAAAAATCATCTCCCTCAGAGGATCTTTTTTGGGGCGATAAGTGATAACAACTGGTTTGTAGGTGGGCTGCTCAAAAGGATAATTTCGGCTTGAGCCTCCGAATGACTCATATACCTTAGCCGGTGAAGGCTTGCCTACTTTGGTTACATTAAAAGTAACCCAGGGCTGAGGTCTGTTTCGCTTGGGTTTACTCTGCTGAGATGACCCAGGCTTATCATTCCTCTGCTGATTCTGCTGAGGTCTCTTTGTCTTAGCTGAGCTATGACTTGGATTCCTCTTCTGGTCTCGGGGCTTCTGAGCTTTGGACTTATGTTGGTTGTCAGCAGGCTTCTGAGTTTTAGTACTCTTCTGCTCTGCTGAAACCTTGTGATCACCAGCAGACTTCTGAGCTTTGGAGCTCTTCTGTCCAGCTGGGACCTTTTCCGTCCCTCTGCCCTTTTGCCCTTCTGATCCAGATGCAGGCTCAGCTGGCCCTTTACCCTTTCGAGGATCAATAATTAGTCCACTGTCACCTTTCTTCTTCTTTTGTGGTTTAGGTTTGACCCCTTTTTTCATTCACAGTTTGTGAGGACTCAGCTATTTCAGACACGACATTCTTTGCCTTAGTCAGCTGATCCACTTTCAGCTGAAGCTGTTGTGAATTTTTTATTGTCAGTTCATTCTTCTTGAAGAGTTCATCGAACTTAGCTGTCAGCAGATTATGTTGTTCACTCAAAACAGTATTCTCAGAAAGTAGCTTTTCTATCAGCTTCTCCTGTTCCTCACATTTTGCTATTAAGTCAGCAGACTTGTTAGCTTGTGAGTCATAGAATATCACTGGTAGTCTAGCATTTTCCAGATCCTGTCTTAAGCTTAGAACTTCAGCTTTCAGACTAGTGTTCTCCTCTTCCAGCTTAGAACAAACTTTTAAGGAGGATTGGAGATCAGATAACAACTTATGTATATCTGACTCCATAGAATAGGTAGAGGAGCAAGATGAGCTAACAGAGGGGGTAGGAGAATTTACCTCTTCTACCTTAGCCATGAGACAGATATCATCCTCTGATTCAAAATCAGATGAGGATGAGGATGAGCTGATATCCTGCTTCTCCTCCTCTGCCAACAGAGCTCTCTTATCAGCAAACCTGCGATCTCTCTTGATCCTCTTCTCTTCTCTCTCCCTAGGGGTAAGTTGAGGGCAATCATAGCTGAGATGTCCTGGCTTGTTGCAAGTGAACAAACACCATCTCCTCCTCTTCTGGGACTTGGTTCCATCCTTCTCTCTGGAGACTTGTATCTGGTCTCCTGTTCATCTGATGGTCTTCGGGCATCAGATGACTTGTGGTATCTTCTGGAAGAATCACTCTTATTCTTCTTCCAATGGGATCTATACTTCTGGAACTTGTTTAACATCTTGTCAAACTTCTTGGTCAGCAAAGCAAGTTGCTCCTTTAGGCTCATGTCCTCTGGAGTAGAGGACTTCTCTTGACTATCGGCTGCAGTAGAGAAAGTGACATTCTTTGTGGCTGATGAAGTTGGAGTCTCATCTTCTTGGTCTTCTTCTTGGATATCGAACTCATGTGCCTTCAGATGAGATAGCAATGTATGATGACTCATCTCAGATAGATTCTTTGTCTCTTTAATTACAGTCACCTTCACTCTCCATCTTGAAGTAAGAGATCTCAAAATTTTGTTATTAATCTCTTTCTCCGAGTAATCCTTTCCTAAGGAGCTTGCCTTATTCAGTACGTTTGTCAGCCTCATATCCAGCTGATCAATAGTTTCATCAGCTTTCATTTTAAATGTGTCAAAGGTATGTAGAACGGCTTGAAGCTTGTTCTCTTTGATTTGATCTGTCCCTTCACACATCAAGGAGAGTTTCTCCCACATCTCCTTAGAGGTTTTGCACGTCTTGATTTTCTCTATATATTCTTTGGAGAGAGTCTCGATGATCTCTGTTCTGGCCACTTGATCTAAGTTGAAGAGTTTCCTTTCAGCATCGTTTAATTCACTCTTCTTCTTCTCTGTCTTCCTTCTTCCGCTGATCTCAGCTTCTGGAGTCTTGCCATCACTTACTCCTTCCCAGAAAAACTTGATTGGCCCTTCCTCCAGAACATCTAGCATTCGATCATGAATGGCTCTAAGGTGATTCTCCATTCTGAATTTCCAGTAATCATAATCTTCTATGGAGAACTCTGGCAACTTCCTCGTCTTGGATCCACTCTTTTTGTAGGAAGACATATCTGCAAGTGATTAGATAAAAAGCACACACACAATTTTCTAAAAACAGATTTTCAGGGATCTGTCCAGGTGACCACCAAAAGCTTTTTCAGGCTGTGGTCTTTTGGACACACAGCTCTGATACCACTTATTGGTCCCAAAGGCAGGTTTTAGGGAAGAATACCTTTGAACAAGTCTAAAAGGGGGGGTTGAATAGACTTGTAAGGATTCAAAAACCTTTTTCAAATTATCTTGCTTATTCAGAAAACCAGCAGACTACTCGAGGTAGTCTGAATTTGAAAGTAGTACGCTGTGAATAGTGCGGAAAAGTTTTTAATGAAAATCAGTTTTAGGTAATGTGCACAAATTAAGAGCAGAAAGAAATACGACGAGACACAAGGGATTTATAGTGGTTCGGACCAACTGTCCTACATCCACTTTCCTCAATCCAACTTGGACTTGAGGGGCTCTCCACTAACTCACTTACTTACTCACTTACACAGTTCGAGAGTACTACTCTCTTACAACTTGTCAATGCTACAAACGCAATTGACTTCTCACAGCTTCTACAAAGCTTTTACAAATAATAAGTATGAATGGGTTTTTTTAGTGCAAGTGATAATTCTGACAGAGTTTCGGCTAGGTTAATATGCATGTAAATCCGATACTAAAATTATCACTGGTACACTAATTTATAGGGTCAAATAACTAGCCGTTGTAATGGACTAGAAATCTGAGATCCTATAATCTCGTATTCAATCAATCATTGTGACTGATTGAATCTCCATCTTGATTCCCGTCAATTTTCGCGATCTACAATCAATCAAGTTTGTCCCCTTGATTGATTGATCTTCTATTCTGGGAATCTTCCTTCTATGTCGCAAGTCAACCCTTAGAATGATTCTGAAGAATCTGGGCTGGGCACAAGACTTCAGCTGATCTGTCTCCTCAGCGGGTGTACCAGTCTGCTGATACTTGGACCTCAGCTGATGTGCGGGTCTGCTGGTGTGCACCTCAGCTGGTCTTCTTGACTTCGTCTGAATACATCTTTTATCCATGGTCTTTGTCTTGTCTGCGATGTTCTCTCAGCTGATCAGCTGATCTTCTGATGTCAGCTGATCTGTCTCTTCTGATATCAACTAATCTGACTCTTCTGATATCAGTTGATGTTAAACTCCTCTGATGATCTGCTCTCGATACTCCAATGTCAGCTGCTTAAATCTTCTGTCCTCTGAAATCGGCTAAGTCCTCAAGGTCTCAGCTGGTCTTCTTCTCTATGATAGCTTCGGATCTTCTAGGCAGTAAGGTAGATTCCCCCTCACTCGAACCTATCTAATCCTAACTACTCATCAGCTGACTAACAGGTTCAGCTGGTCCTATTACAAACTAATTGGTTTATTATATCATCAAAACATCTAACACAGATATCCTAATAGAAAGCATGGATTCGATCTATGAATCCTAAAGCAACCACTTGGGAGGATTTGAGCTCTCAATTTCTCAAGAAATTCTACCCTCCATCAAAGATATTGAAGGCAAGGGAAGAGATAAAGAATTTTTGGTAAAAAGTGAGGGAAACTATATCTAGTGCATAGGAGAGGTACCAAACCTTGTTGTTGGCTTGTCCTCAACATGGTTTGAGGGATGAAGATATACTATTGACTTTCATAATTGGATTGCATGAAGGAGACAAGAATTATTTAAATTCTTATGCTGGATGCTCGGTTTGGATGAAGATCATTAGTCAAGTAAATGAGATTATTGAGAATATTGCTGCAAATGATGTTTTCCAAAGGGAAGCCAATAGTGGAACGGGTGATCGAGTTGCACTTCTTGAGGAAAAAATGTCAAATGTGTTGAATTTGGTCTATGGAGGCCAAAACCAAAACCAAGCTCCAGCTCCTATACAAATAAGTATTGTTGAGAGTATTCCTCCTACTACTTCTATTCAAGAAGAAGTGAATTATATGGGTCGTCCTCAACATAACAACAATCAAAGGCCACCATACATTGCTCCACAGTTTAGACAGCAAGGAAATCCATATCCGAATCAAGGGAATGCTTCTTACAATTCTAATATAAGGCACGAGAATTTTTCGTATTCTAATCCTAAGGGGCAATTCAATTGCCACCCGGGATTGATCCGGGGTCAAAGCCAACTAACAATGAAGGGAAATGGAGTGTGGAAGATAGTTTGGCATTGATCTTGAACAACATGGATGATATGAGAGTGGAGTTTAGAAAGATGAATGTGGAGACGAACAAAAAGTTCGATGATTTGTACACTTCGCAAGGGAATCAAATCAAAAGCTTGGAATTCCAAATGGGACAAATTGCTTCATCTTTAAGCCCACAAGTAAATAAAGGGAAGTTCCCTTCTACAACCGAAATCAATCCTCATGAGCATTGTAATTCGATTTCATGTGTGGAGGTTGCAAAGGAGGTTGTAGAGAATAGCCCGTTGAAATTGTTTCATGATGAGATTGTGGAGGAAGCATTTTGTGAGGATATTCTGAAGTTGGTGAAAGATAGTGAGGAAAGCTTGGGGGTAGAAAAGAGGGTGATGGAAAAAGAAGGGAAAAAGAAAGGGAAAGAGAAAATAGGGGGTGAGGTAAGATTGGGGGAAGAAGGGTTGGTGGAAGAGAGGAATAGGGTTGAAATTTCAAAATGAGTGAAGAATAAGCATGATGAGAGGTTAAAGAAATTTCTTGATTTGTTTACCAAGATATATGCAAATATGCCTTTTAAAGAGGTTATTGAGCAAATGCCTACCTATACAAGATTGTTGAAGGATCTTGTGTCAAGGAAAAAGAAAGAGGAGCCCGAAGTTGTAAAACTCACTCAAGAGAGTAGCAAACTCATTATGAAGCATCTTCCAAAAAAATTGAAAGATCCGGGCTATTTTACTTTGGATTGCCAAATTGAAGGAAGTAAGGTTATGAAGGCATTATGTGATCTTGGTGCTAGTGTAAACGTTATGCCTTTATCCATAGCTAAAAGGCTGGGATTAAAGGATATAAGGACAATGTCGAGTAATCTTTACATGGCGGATAATTCAAAGGTGCAGCTGAAAGGAATTGTGGAAGATGTAGTGGTCCAAATTGGTAAATTCTTGTATCCGGCCGACTTTGAGATTCAAAATGTAAAGGAAGACAAGGTTACTCCTCTAATTCTTGGGAGGCCTTTCCTTGCGACTTCGGACGCTTTAATAAATATTCAAAAAGGAGAGGTTACCTTGAAGATGAATGAGAGAAATACTTTCTCAATTTATGATTCTTCAACGAGTTCCCCAAGGATTAAGGTTGAAATTGCAAAAATGGTAACAAGAACTTGCAATCTTGAGAATGGAGTACTTGAAGAAAGTCCTTTTGAAAAGAAGAAGAAGAAGGTGAATGAGGAAAAAGGGATAAAAAAAGATGTAAAGAAGTTATGTTTTTGGAAAAGGAAATTGAGTGATGTACGTCACTCAACTCTTATCGATTTGGATGTTACTTGAGCTTGAAAGAGTCGTCCGGCTAGGGGACGTTAAATCCAAGCGTTAGATGGGAGGTAACCCATCCGTATCCTTTATTTCTTTTAGTTTTGATTTTATTGATTTTTTATTGGAATGTACGCATGAGATTATTTGGCCATTGTAGTATGATCATTGGATGTTGATTTTGAGCTTATATAATTAGGAAGAGTTGAGGAGTGAATTTTTTATATAGTCTTAATGAATACATGTTTGTGAGTTGAGAATTTGTGCTTAAAATGGTTGTATGTGATAGCAAATTTGTCATTTATCACTTTTCCAAACTTCATTAGGATTTACAATCCGGAAAAGTTTGGGGGGGTATGTTCGTGTTAAATTCCCTAAATTTGCTACCATAGTTGATCCATATTGTTGATACTCTTTGTTAGGATATCTGTGTTAGATGTTTTGATGATATAATAAACCAATCAGCTTGTAATAGGACCAGCTGAACATGTTAGTCAGTTGATGAGTAGTTTGGATTAGACAGGTTCGAGTGAGGGGGAATCTACCTTGCTGCCTAGAAGATCCGAAGCTATCATAGAGAAGAAGACCAGCTGAGACCTTGAGGACTTAGCCGATTTCAGAGGACAGAAGATTTAAGCAGCTGACACTGGATTATCGAGAGCAGATCATCAGAGGAGTTAACATCAGCTGACATCAGAAGATCAGCTGATCAGCTGAGAGCACGTCGCAGACAAGACAAGGACCATGGATAAAAGACATATTCAGACGAAGTCAAGAAGACCAGCTGACGTGCACACCAGCAGACTTGCACATCAGCTGAGGTCCTAGTACCAGCAGACAGTACACCAGCTGAGGAGACAGATCAACTGAGGTCTAGTGCTCGGCCCAGATTCTTCGGAATCATTTCAAGGGTTGACTTGCGACATAAAAGGGATTCCCAGAATAGAAGATCAATCAATCAAGGGGACAAACTTGATTGATTGAAGATCGCGAAGATTAACGGGAATCAAGAAGGAAATTCAATCAATCTCATTGATTGATTGAATACGAAATTATAGATCTCAGATTTCTAGTCTATCCCAACGGCTAGTTATTTGACCCTATAAATAAGAGTAGTAGTGATGATTTAGGTAACGGTTTTTACACGCATATTAAGCTTGCCGAAACTCTGTCAAATTATCACTAGCACTCAAAAACCTCATTCATACTTATCTTTTGTAAAAGCTTTGTAGAAGCTGTGAGAAGTCAATTGCGATTGAAGCGTTGACAATTTGTAAGAGAGTAGTACTCTCGAAGTGTGTAAGTGAGTAAGTGTGTGAGTTAGTGGAGAGCCCCACAATTCCAGTTGGATTGTGGAGAGTGGAGTAGGACCTTTTGTCCGAACCACTATGAATCCCTTGTGTCTCGTCTTATTTCTTTCTGTTCTTAACTTGTGCACATCACCTAAAACTGATTTTCATTAAAAATGTTTCCGCACAATTCACAGCACACAACTTTCAAATTTTGACTACCTCAAGTAGTCTGCTGGTTTTCTGAATAAGCAAAATAATTTGAAAAAGGTTTTTGAATCCTTACAAGTCTATTCAACCCCCCTTCTAGACTTGTTCCAATGTATTCTTCCCTAAAACCTGCCTTTGGGACCAACACTCTTAATATATTTTGAGTATTATGAGGAGTTATGTAGGAAAAGTACTAGAAAAAGGGTGAAAAATAAAAAATACTCGAAGAAGGGGAGTAAGGGTTCAGATCGGCAGAACCCACACTAGGGGTCGACAAGACCCCTGCTTCGGATCGCATGAACATTTACTGGATCGGCAGGAAAAGGATCGTGCGTGCTCCCGCGTGATCGAGTTCGGCAGGCGACACAGAGGAGTTCGGCAGCTGGTAATTCCATGCGAACGCGCTGCCGAACGGCTCGATCGGCAGCCTTCCTGCTTAGGATCGCGCGATGTGTCTGGGAGTCCGATTTTGACCAATTTGGGTCAAATTTTGAACACAATTTCCAAGGTAAGCCCTCTCACCCTTTACTAATTCTTATACACTATTAAACACACAAATACAAACTTAAACATAAGAGTCTTGCATATCTCTCTCTCTCAAAACTCACGAAAAAAAAAGGGGGGGAAAGGAAATTTTTGCTTCTCAAATTCTACACTTCCTCTCGTCGAATTCTTCCACAGGTATGTGCTACTCACTCTCCTCTACCTATCTATTGCATGTTTATAAGAATTCCATGGTTGAATTGTTGGGAATTTGAAATTGAAAAATTAGGGTTCTTGAGCAATAAAATTGGGGCTTTTTGATTTTGTTGAGATTTTGTGCAATTGATGATGCATATATGCTATTTTGTTGATGGGCAATCATTTAGGAACTCAATTGCATGCCAATTTTGTGTATTTTGGACTTAATTGAAGATTAAAATTTTGGGTGTAGGCATATTTATGAATTTTCAGGAATTTGGGCCAAAAATTTGATTTTCATGATAATGTTGTGCTAATTGTTTGGAGTTAAGGATATATTGATAATAGGATGAGTTCATAATGCTTATGCACCTATATGTTTGCTTACTTGTGGACTCATTGATGAATTAAATTGGCATAAATATTGGTTTGAATGACCAATTCCTAAATTTTTAGTTAGCACCCTTTGTGTTCAATCGTAATAGGCTTGTTGAAGTAATGAGTATATTGGCATGAATATATTTTGGTTTATGTTCCTATCTTGAATCCCACTCTACGCACATCTTATACTTGGTTGATTTATATACGGAATTTTGTAGGGATGGTTAAGAAAGAAAAAGGAAAAGCATCAAGTTCCAAGGAAATCGAAAAGTAGAATGATCCCACTTTAGAGGAAGCATGTCAAACAAAGTGTGGAGATAAGCCATCCAACCATGAACTCTTCTTCGGGGATAATGATACGTATTTCAAATTGTTTGCAAAAGTGAAGGATGTAGAGTTTTATACGGGAAAGTACTATGATAAGAGAACCACTACACTTTGCAACTTTGGTGAAGATGTCGAAGAGTTGTTTGAAAGGATTGGTCGGAAGGGTCTACTCTCCATGGAGTTTTATGGGTATTCCGAATCGTTATGCATCGAATTCTTTAGCACGTTAGTAGTGGTGGAGGTTGATGGAATTCCTACCAAGGCAAGGTTTCGTTTTAAAAATGAGGATTTTGTTTTAACAACTGATCAAGTCAACCGAATCTTTGGTTGTGCGGAGAAGGTGCCTAGGAATAACTTCTATTCGTGGAAGAGATTCACACTAGCCCAAGAAATATGAAACTTGATTAACAAAGTTGGAGGAGAGTATGTAGCCCAAAGCACTAGAGCATCTCACCTTGCAAATCCTATCTTGATTTATGTGCATAAGGTGCTAGCAAACACTGCTTTTTCTACAATCGAAGGGAGTAGAGTTCGGGGTGAAGAGTTGTTTATTCTCCACTCCATGTTGACGTCAAAAAGAGCTAATTCTCTTATCTTTTGAAGAATCTCAGCCACCAAGTCACGAGGACAAATTGTTGTTATGGTGGATTAGTCACTTTCATGTTGCAAAAGGTAAGTCCAACAGCGAATAGAGTGGCAATTGCACCCGAGCGTGTTGATTTGACCTTCTTGATTAACATAAAGATTTTCAAGAAGAGGGGAAATGTCATTTGCGTCATAGCGACAAACTCAAAAGACCTCTTCCCTCTACTTGACTATGACCTCATTACAGTGACGAAGGAGGAGAATTTGTTGATTAGCTCCCCTCTGCACTTGCAAACAAAGGAGGAATTTAATTGAAGGACGTTCAAGAGACAGAAGGGTGAATCAAGCTCTCAACCCCAAGAAAATGAGCAAGAAGAAGGACATGAGCCGATGCAAGAGGAGTACTATAATCAAGGGCGTGGACATGTGTTTGAAGGATTGACTTATAATGAGTGGGGCTATGAGGTAAGGTCGTTGAGGACCGATGTGGACGATCTTAGGAATAACTATTCCTTTCTTCGATCGGACATGACGAGGTTGACTGATAGCTATCATCTTCTCAACAACACGGTGGACTCCATTAACAGGAATGTGAACAATATGTCCCACAATATGGAAGAGATCCTTGAAGCCCAGCGTGCAATGATGAACTGGCACATTGGAGAGGGCCACTTTCCTCATCCGCATTATCCTCCTTCTTGAAGTGATGATTTCAATCTAACTTCATAAGGATGGGTAGCACTCTATTATCCCTATCTTGTTCCATTCCAATGATTTCGCAGTTTTATTTGTTTTGTAGTGAATTGAGATTCTTATTGATTGCTACAATTTGTAGGTTTTTGGGGTGATATTGCGTATTGATGATGTTTGATAATTTGCTTTGGATTTTTGATGATTGATTGTGTATTGTGCCTTATTGTGCATTGCATGATTCATGTCTCCACTCTTTTGCCAAACTTTTTAGACTTATGGTCCAAAAAAGTTTGGGGGGTGTGATTGTTTAGTCATTCTCATGACAATGCTATTATTTGTGGAAATATTCATAGGCTTTGATGCTTAGTGTGTTGATGAGCTCTTGTTTTGCTTGTATTTTTTGCTTCTTGTTGCTTATTTTTTAGTAGTGAATGCATAAGATATGTTTATCATTGTGTGAATGAGTTGAAAGTCTTGATTAGTGTAGTGGAATTATTGCTTAATTCTTGTTGATCTTTAATACTTTTAATTTCATGATACTTGAGATTTTGATGATATGGGCATTTTTTATATGATATGAGTCATGATCACCCTATACCCATGAGTTTTGAGCCAATTATGCCCGTTTCAATCTTGAACGGATGATTTTCTTTCATGTGAGTTCCACACATGTGTATTATACTCTAGAACTTGGTTTGAGTCTTGTTTGAGGCTACATTAGGCATTGATTTCACATGATATGATTTGAGGCCATCTTTTGATCTACATTGAGCTACTTTGCCCTATGAGCCTACCTTGATATTAATATCCATTGCTTACCATTTTGTGCCTATTGACTTTTCCTTTGGCAAACCATTTTCCTTCCTTTTTGGAAATCTCTTGTCCTTATGATTAGTAGAGTGAAAAGAAGGAAGGAAGATTGGTGATATGATGAAGAAATGGGTGGCCAAGGTGGGAAGATATTCAAATATGCAAGGATTGATGCAAAAAAATGTGCAAAGGCAAGTGCTAAAAGAGCTTTAAAGAAAAAGGTTGACTTTTCATGAAAAATTGGTCAAGTTTAACCAAAGTGTTGTGAGTATGTTCACAATCTTGCAAAGGGAAGATTAATGTATAGAAGTGTGATTTTGAAAAAAATATGAAAATGAGATTGCTATTTGTATAAAGAGATGATCTACATGAGGATTCCTTCTATGCTTTACTAATCATACTTAGTCACTATTATCCATATGATCCTTCCCTTCCAAAGAGCCAACACTACAACCTTTAAAAAGTCCTCAATGATGTGTGATTGAATTGTCATTTCAAGTGGTAGAGAATTTGAGACTTGAGCCAAGCTTATGGTAGTATTTGCATGTTGTGTGAGGTACGAGAAAGCATAAACACTTGAGGGTTGAGCGAAGCACTTATCTTGAGAGGATTATGATTCATTGACTTGACAATATGTTTATTGATTTGATTTCGATAGTTATTTGGATGATATTGTATTTTAGATTGCTAGATATTGAGTGATGATTCTATGGCATTGATCTTGTGCTTAACGCTTAATACATACAATTATTCCCCTATCTTATCGCTTTGTTGCTTGAGGACGAGCAACAATCTAGTTTGGGGGTGTGATTAGGGTCATAATTGGATGTTTTTGTATTCATTTCTATATGCTTTTGGTGTGCTTATGTTCATATTTGACCCTAATATGGTATATATTGTGCTATTAACCTTTTTTTGGGTAGAAAGTTGTGTTTTTAGATAAAAATGAGCAAAATGAGGAAGAAACAAGCAAGATCGAGAAAAGTTCAGAAATTTGGAGTTTGGCCAAGTGAAGAAATTAATGTTCCATGTCGAAGAGCTTGAAGAGAGGGTCACAATGAAAGAATAATCGAGTCAATCGGAGTCCTAGAAGTCAAGATATGACGAAAACAAGGAAAGTCGAGCATGACCCGAGTAAGGAGTGGGATCGGCAGGACATCATCTTGGATTGGCAGCACGTCAACATGGATCGCGTGGATTTGTTCTGGATCGGCAGACGACGACGCGCGCGACCTCGCGCGCGATCGCTATCGACAGGAGTGCAGTTGTGGTTCGGTAGCTGGACAAAGCGCGCAAACTCACTGCCGATCACGATCGGCAGCCTTCCAGTTCACGGTCGACACAAGTTTCGAAATTCCAAAATTTCAGGGCTATTTTCGTATTTTTGCACGTTTTAATGAAGGACATCTTAGTCAATAATCCAAGGGTACTATATATACTTTCATCTCAGATTTCCAAGGGAGACACTTAGAATTTTAGATTCACATACATCATCATATTCTCTCTCTAGATTAGGAGAAGTTATTGGAAGTTTCCAATTTGGTGTTCTTAGATTTCCACTTACGATTTCTGCGATATCTTTCGATCTACCGTATGGATCGTTGATCCGTCTTCTCCAGCATACTTAGTATATCTCCAGCTACAATCCTACAGATTGAATTTCAATTTGTATTGTTGGATTAATTTCTAGCTCATAGAGGTAAACTTGTATCTTTTCAATTCCAATTGTAATAGGTGAATTTTTGTATACTCTTTAGAATTCCTGCACAATTATGATTGTAGTTAATTCAATTTCCATTTTGTTTGCACAATTAGCCATGGGCTAATCTCTTATTGTGTTTGTGTATGATTCCTATGGAGTAGTGGGGTGTATATGTTGATCTTATGAGTGCATTGAGTTGTTGTATGATCAATTCTCTACTTTGATGGTTTGCAAGAATGCTTAATATGCTTAATTGATTATATGGGCCATTAGGATTTAGTCTCATACGAGAGTTGGGCTATTTTCCTAAATCTTCTTGTTATTAGGCCATTGCATGTTAGGTGTTTATTAAAATTCCTGAGATAATGAGAATTGTCTTAGTGAATTAGAAAGACAATTAGAGACTCTTATGTGCATTTAGGGAGACCCTTTGCATATTTGAGTGGCTTGCCCATTGATAGTACAATACCTCATGCATGAGTAAGTGAAACTTCACCACACAAAACATAGGATAGTACACTAACACATCTCTCACACATTTGCTCACTTTGTGAATCAAGGTGATAGGTAGTTTACTAGATTGACGCACTTGTAGACGATAGATACCTTATCTCCTTTACTTGCTTTGTGTTTTCGAATTAAGAACATTAATCTTCCCTTACAAATCCCCATCTCCTTTGGGTTCGATATATATTAAAACTTGGTCAAGCTTACCACAACAATAACGATCGTGTACACTTGCACGTATATACCGAATAGGCAAACTAGTTTTTGCAGGCGGGAATACTTACCACTATACTACAACGATCTCTTTGTTGAGCGAGTTGTTGATTGTTTACTTGAATGTTTTGAATATTGTTGGTTTGTATTGTTGGTTTGTTTGAGCATCCTTGAGTCCCGGCAACGCCAAAATAAGTTTTTGGCATCGTTGCCGGGGAAATGATTTCGTTGTTAAGTTGGTGTTGTGTGTTTACATTTTCTTTTATTTGATTCTTTATTTGTTTGTTTGTTGTTTGTTTGTTTCCCTTGAATTCCGGCAACGTCAAAATAAGTCTTTGGCACCGTTGTCGGGGAAACGATCACTTTGTTAGGCTTGTGTTCATGTTTGCTTTGTTTTTCTTTATTTCTTTGTTTGTGATAATCATTCTTGGTGAGTGTTGATACTTGCTTATTTTTGTAGGAGTGAACTCATTTGAAGATGGGCGAATACAACCATTACTCGTATTCTCCACAATACACATATTCTCCTAATTCCTACATATATCAACCTTACCCATATGTGTATTGTTGGTCCCGAAACGAGTTAAATCAGTGTATGGGGGGG
>JAPKLY010001213.1:0-14807 GCA_026898435.1 Prunella vulgaris
CCTCCAAAAGAATAATATCCTAATACCCTATTAAAAGCACTTCTTTTGCAAACATATTTCTTTTTATTTAATTTTTAAAATTACTTAATTTTAAAATACTCTTTAATTTTCATTTTACTACAAAAATTATTGAATATTTTTTTTTAATTCTACTAATGCTTGCAAACATGCACTTAGATTTGATGCATTAATGCTAGGCATAGGTGATTGAAACAGAGAGATTGGGCAGAAAATCGAAAAGACCAATTTTTCGAATTTGTTCACTTATACTAAAGGTGATTGAAATTGAAATTTTGGCACATATATTTATGGGGCTTACTTATTTCGAGGAGATGAAAAAAAATGAACTAGGAGTTCTCCCACGTGATATGTCTAGAATTTTATTTTTGGGGAATTAAAATTTTAATTTCATACGTGATATAATGTTATTAAATATCTTGACACTACAAAGTATTTTATTTGTGCTAAATTTATTCATAATATGCAATTTACATCATAATATATACTCACTGATATCAGAAATATATTTGTTGGCGCTATAATATAAAATATGTATAATATTAGTGAATACAATTAATGATATCAGTAAATATCTCTTGTGGTATAAATTTCCGAATTTTTTTGTGTATTATAAATTAAAGGTATACAAAAATTGGGCCCGTTCGGAAAAAAAAAAAAAAAAAAACCAGGAATTTTTTTCAAGTGAATATTATTTAACCTGTGAATTTATAGTCCAAACTAATTCATATTTTAAAACAACGAGATATGTAAATTTTAACTCATACATGAAGCTGTTTCAATTGTGTATTATATATACTCGAAGAGTTCCTTTTGTTGAACTAAAGAATTAGCATTTCCCGAATTTAATGTATATCAAAGTTGAATAAAACTGCTATAAATGAACATGTGTGCATGTCCTAATGCATAATTAATTGAGTCGTAACATTGAATCAGTTAAATTTCAAAACAATTTATATACTCCCTCCGTCCCACTATAAGTTGTTCATGTTGTCATTTTCGTCCGTCCCACTATATGTTGCTCATTGTTTTTTAACTTTTTTTGGACACTACTATTCACTTCTTTATTATTATGTTCAATACTTTTTACACTGTTTTCATTATTTTTTTACTTTTCTTCATCAAACCACTTATACTTTTTCACTTTTTCCATCACATCACTTATACTTTTTCACTTTTATCTTAATTCGTGTGTCCAAAAGCAACAGATAACTTATAACGGGACATAGGAGTATATACTAGCATATTTTTCAGCCAAAAAATAATAACATATTAAAATACCAGTCGTCATGATTTTCAAAGCGAGAATTATTTTCTTTCTCGTGATAATTGGATCGATGATAGACGACTCGCGAGAATTTGACTTGTACTACTATGACAACGTATGTGATCGGGGCTTTACTTTTTTTTGCACAAGTCAAATTTTGGAAGTAATTTGTCAAGATATAAATGTGCCACTAAATGAGTCATTGCCTGATAAGTACAGGGGTTGTTGTGAAGATACTTGTTTCTATGTTGGAAAAGACTGCTTTTTTTAATTTTTAGGTGACAAAGGGTTCTTCCCGTTTAAATTATATTTTTACTCCATTCGTCTCAACTCTTTCTTTCAGTTTTATTATTTTTTTTGATGAGAATATAATAAAAATGTGAAGAAAGAGTTGGGACGGAAGTAGTATTATTTATATATACAGTTTTTTAATATATGCCTTCATTTTATAAAATCTAATTATTTTAATAACATAATATGACATCATGGTATTTAAAACATTAATACACTTGAAATAAAATTCTAGACATATCATAGGAGAACTCCTAAGTCTTTTACCCCATTTTCTCTCTTTTTTTTTTTTTTTTGCCTAAAATGAATTCAAATTTGATCTTTTCGATTTTCTGCCCAAATGTTTGTTTTGGGATTTAAGGGGTCGTAGCAAGTCATGACTTTGAAATTCTGAGATGTGAAAACTTTGATGAATAGTAAAAGTGTGTGTTTGTTTTGGGATTTTAGTAGGGTATGATGTTACTTTATGTCAAATCAAAGTGTGATAATGATTGATTTTATAGGTATAATAGGTATTTTATGAGTGTTGTGTTGGAAAGAGTAATAATAGGTTTAATAAATATTTTTAGGTGTGGATTGAATTTAGGATGTGAAATCCGGATGTTAAATCTCAAACTCGTGTGGAGCGTGATCGCAGAATCCTACGTCCATCCGTGCTAGTCCCAAAACAAACATACCCATAGGTCTAGATTTCAATCACCTATTCTAACATTAGTGCATCAAATTTCATCCCTTCATTTCCATCCTTTGGGCGACATAATTTAATTACTTCTAAATCAAATAATCTCTGACCCAATTATTTAGTAATATTTTGTATGTGATAATTTTTGCTTAGATTGAACGTGTTCAAATGAAAATCACGCATGGCGTCTATGACATTTTGAATTTTTTTTTATTTAAAAAAGTGATGAGAATGCTTTTAAGATTTGTTTGAATCAGTGGAATAGACAAATCATAAATGTGGTGATAGAAATGTACAAGTTTTTATTCGTATCATCGGATATGTGTTATAAATTCACTTGTTAATGAAAAATATTATATTAAAATTTTAATTTATATATATAATTATTTCTAATATGGTGAGTGAAGTAACGTGGAAAATATATATGCTTATCATTTAATTATGACGTGAAATTAAATAGGTTTTGCAGTCAAACATGCAACAGTTTTTCAAATTGTGCAGCATTTCCATGAGTGACCTCCATCAATTTTACGTGTAAATGTGTTGGTATTGATGAGGAAACCTATATTCAAAGAGGGTGGGCATGAATTATGATTTTGACGCTATTTAATTATTACATTTTTACTATTTATATCGTACTCTTTTTGATAAATTTTGTTGCATACATTGAAAATTTGAAAATGGATAGATTTAAGAATCTATAAATTTCAAATGATATGATTTTACTAATTATTTGAAATTTCAACAATTTGAATTAGAAATAAAATTAAGTATTTGAAATCCATTTGAATATTTTATTCATTAAATCACAAATATCAAGCTTACTATTATTAAGATTTCAAGGCGAAAGATTTGTATGAAAATTTATACTTTCAATGAATTTTTGATATTTTTATCAAATATTATATTTTAAAATATTTTTATGATAAGCATATAAACTATTTTCATATAAAATCCACTCAAATTTTAAAGCCCCTAAAATTTAAAAAATTAGTAAAATGACGTTAAATAAAATGAAATACTAAATAAAAAATTGAAAATATTCAAGACAATAAAAGAATGGGTACAACATTTGTTACTAAATAATTGGGCCAAAGAATTATATGATTTAGCCCAAAAGGAATTAAATGAGTGCACTTAAACAAACGATATGGTCCAACATAGCTGGATTTATATTCCAATGGCTAGGATGGAAAGGAAGGAATGAAGGGCTGAGATTTGATGCATTAATACTAGGCATAGGTGATTGAAACAGAGACCTAATAAATATTTGGGCAGAAAATCTAAAGATACCAATTTTTCGAATCGATTTGCGCACGTTGTAGGTGATTGAAATTGAAATTTTGGCCCACATTTTTATGGGGCTTAAGTACTTAATTCGGGAAAAAAAGTAATGAACCACGTGACATGTCTAAGAATTTTCATTTAAGGGCTCATTTGGTTCGTAAGATAAAAATATATATCCGTAAAAAATATGCATGTTTTTTGCGGATAGATATTTTTATCTTACGAACCAAATGAGCCCTAAGGGTATTAAAATAACTTGATATTATAAAGATTTTTATTCCTGTGAAATTTATTTATAGTATAAAATTTATATTCACAAGATATATTTACTGATATTACTGTGTAAAATGTGTGCAATATCAATAAATAATGAGTAATGATATCAGTAAGTAAGTATACATTTCATACTAATGAAGTTTTTGTGTATTATAAATTGAAGGAATGGATTAAAAACAAAATGTTCATATAAGTTTTGTGTATTATAAATTGAAGGTATAAATTAAAAATAAATTAAAGATGATAACTTTTTTCTCATATTTGGATTTATCTTGCATATTAGTATATTTTAATTGTGATGAACGCAATTAAATCTTTTTTTTTTAACCAGGTGAGTTAGCTCACCTGGCCATCGGACTCCTCATTTGAGTGAGTGACCTGGGTTCGATTCCTTTTGAGAATGAATTAGAAGGGAGATATAAGGTTGGGATATTCATGGAGTGTTTGGAGGATGTACTAACCTAATTACTAACAACTACTCCATCTGTCCCACAGAAATTTACACACTTTTCTTATTTGGACGTTCCACACAAATTTGCACACTACTAAAAAAAGAAAACATTGATTTACGTGCACACTCACAAATCTATACACATTGTAACAACAAATTTCGTGAAAAACACGAAAATAATTTACAATATTAATTTCTCTTGAATTTAAGGGTCTTTTTTTTCTCTCTAACTATAATCCTCTGATTCTCCTCTTGTTTGTTGCGCTTTACCCGTAGACGAGGGACCTTGTCTTGGATCGAACGAAGTCTTTGAAGATTTTGGTGAAGAATGTCTTTGAATTTGGCAAAGAACTGTCTTCAAATCTTCAAGGTGGATTTGGGTTTAAACACCGGATTGGAGGGGTCATGAACATTGATCTCTAATTGGAGTGTATTTCTGGATGAATTTGATGAAGAACCGTTGAAGACGGCGAAGAACGGCTTTGAAAATGGCATTTGAATTTTCGGATCTTCAAGAACTTTGGATCTTCAAATCTTCAAGTCCGGTTGCCGAGATTTTGGATTCGTCTTAGCTCCAAGCTTGCTCGTGCGTTGAATGCTTTTGAATCGCTCTTCAATGTGTCTCTCAATCTGTGGAATGAGTTAATGAAGACGTCTATTTATAGGGTGGGGGAATGAAGATTTTCCTTCATTAGTCTTGACACGTGGCAGACTTTAATTGACTGATGCTAATTTTTTCTTGCATATTCAATCAACTATCCGGATTTGTCCAGATTCGTCCTGATTTGATTTTATTTTTCCTTTATCAACGAGATATTATATGATCTCGATAAGTTAGGAAATTTTCGACTGTATTTGTCAGTATGTACGAGTACCGGGAAACTCGTGTAATTTGACGGACTTATAACGTGTGTATTAAATATCAATTTTAACTATTTAATTGGAGAATTAATTTAATTAAATTCACAAAATTAAAATAGCAAAATTTATTTGATATTTAATTATTTGTACACGTGTCGCCGTTTAATTGGAGTAAATTTAATTTGCTTACACACATATTTACCCATATGCCACTATTTTATATACTTCATCCACCCCTGTGGTATTTGTACCCCTGGGATGGCACACGGTTTAAGGAAAATTTATTTTTTAAATAAAGTAGTGGTGTATGGGTAAATATGTGGAAAATTTTGTGAGTGTGCACGCAAATCGATATTTCCCTTTTAAGTAGTGTGCAAATTGGTTTGGGACAACCCAAAATGAAAAGTGTGCAAATTGATTTGGGACGGAGGGAGTATAAAACATATTCTCCTTAAAAAATGTGTTGTCTCGGAGGAAATAATATTTACCGATAATTTTTTTTTTTTTTTTTTTTAATGAAATGGGCATTTTTCTTTAATTATTATCAGTAATTCCTTTGACGTGTGCAAACATTAATGAGATGATGATGATGGGACTCATGGGAGTATTGTTGCAGCTCAAAATATGTGCCTACACTCCTTTCAAAAAAAAAAAAAAAATGTGCCTACACTAGCATTAGTTCACGAAAATTAAATGAGAATTGTGTTCGAAATCTCGTATAGATTTATTTCCTGACATATTGCTTCATAAACCCACCCCACCCCCACCCCCAAAATTACATCACATGTATTGTCATAGACGTATATGTCGAATTGTCATATTTGTTCCACTTATCACAAGAAAGGATATAGTCTCGAGTTGTGCATGGTTCTCGATTTGAAAATCAAGTCCAAAGCTTTTTATAATTTTTTATTTTGAAAAATATATTAGTAATGTATAAATTGGGCAAATTTATTATAATATTGATATTTTGAAAATGCTTTATCAAAATAGTGAAGAAAGTGTGGAAGCTATCAATATAAAACCAGTCGGGTTCTATATTCTCGACTGGTGACGTGGAGACATAATACTGATAGTTTACAGAGGAGGGGAGGGGTGCCTGCAGAAAGGAGGATCGGATCCTCTGCTGGGCTAATAAACCAGCAAATGATGCTGGGCTTTAAACGACACCGTTTATTTTCATTCTTTTTCTCCCGTAAATAGACTGATTCAATCTTTTTTCTTTTTTTCTCCATTTTTTAGGTCAACTAATATATTTTTTTTCTCTAATTTTTTTCTATATTTTTAGGTTAAATAGTGTTGGGACTTTAAACGATGCTGTTAATTTTTTTTTTAATTTAATTTTGTTTTCCTGGAAACTTGTCTCATTTGTTTATTTTATAAATTAAAATTATTTATATAATAAATGAATTATCACTTTTGGTGGTATATGCCAGTTGAGTTTTGTTTTTCTGGAAACATGTCTCATTTGTTTAATTTATAAATTAAAATTATTTATATAATAAATGAATTATCACTTTGAATTTAGTGAGAACGTGAGAAGTTAGAGTTTAACGTGGTAAATTAGAGTTTAAAATATATATCATCTGTTGATTGACCTAAAAAAATGGAGAAAAAAATTAAAAAAAAATTCTGGGAACTTGTCCCATTTGTTTATTTTATAAATTTAAATTATTTATATAATAAATGAATTATCACTTTGAGTTTAGTGAGAACGTGAGAAGTTAGAGTTTAACGTGAGAAATTAGAGTTTAAAATATCATATCTGTTGGTTGACCTAAAAAACTGGAGAAAAAAATTTAATTTTATTTTCTAGAAACTTATCCCATTTATTTATTTTATAAATTAAAATTATTTATATAATAAATGAATTATCACTTTGAATTTATTGAGGGGGTAAGAAGTTAGAGTTTAACGTGAGAAGTTAGAATTTAAAAATATATATTGGTTGACCTAAAAAAATGAAAAAAAGAAAAGAAATTGAACCAGTCCATTTACTTAGAGAAAAAAAATGAAATAAACGTCGTTGTTTAAAATCCAGCACCATTTGCTGGTTTATTAGCCCAGCAGGTGCTATAATAAGCCAAGTTTACAGAGGTTGGGAGGAGTGCCTGCATAGAGGGGTGCTATAATAGGTCAAAGAATATCATGGATGAAGTATAATTTATACAAAAATAAAAAAATATTATTTTATTTTATGTTAAATATAAAGTAAAAAATAAATATTTTAATTTTTAAATAAAAATAATAAATATGCTTTTTTTTATTTTTGAAATCCCACCTCCCATTTTCCATTAATTCGTTCCCAAAGGGAATCAAACTCAGGTCACCCACAGAAGTGAGGAGCCCAATGGCCAAGTGAGCTAACGGTAACCCACCCAGTTAAATAATAAATATGCTTAGTAATAATAATATGTATAAATAACCGTATAAAATAATGAACTAATTTATTATTTTAATTGCTATTTTTTTATTTTAAAAATATGGGAAAGGGATTCAATAACCGTATAAATATGGGAACATGGCAACGTGGGTTTGCAGCATCATGGGAAAGGGGCATTCAATACAAATTTTAATATTATTTTGTTAATTATATTAAAATTTTCTGTTTCATAAAATAATATATATTTCATGTTCATTATTTTGAAATCATTATATTATTTTCTTTATTTTTTAATATAAAAACTTTGAATTTATTAAATTTTTAATATATTTTTTACTAAAAAGTCAGTCCTTAATAATTTAATTTTTCAATATAAATAAAAGTGACTTTTCAGTATTAATAAAGATGATTTTTAAAAATTATATTAGAGTTGCAAAACATTTGATATATATTATTTGAAAACATCTCTAAAATAAATAAATTATTCTGATGATTTATATTAATTCATATATATTTAATTTGGTGTTATATTATTATATGTTGAAATATAATTTTTTTAATTTAAGGCTAAATCAAGTTTTATACATATAAATTTAAAACTATACTTTTAAAATAAAAAAATAGCAATTAAAATAATAAATTAGTTCATTATTTTATACGGTTATTTACACAAATTATTATTACTAAGCATATTTATTATTTTTATTTAAAAATTATAATATTTATTTTTTACTTTATATTTAAAATAAAATAAAATAATAATTTTTTATTATTGTATAAATTATACTTCATCCATGCATGATATTTTTGGCCTATTATAAATTTATAACACCCCTTTATGCAGGCACTCCTCCCAACCTCTGTAAACTTGGCCTATTATAGCACTCCTTTGTGCAGGCACCCCTCCCCTCCTCTGTAAACCGTTAGTTTTATGTCTCCACGTCACCAATCGGGAATATAGAACCCAACTGGTTATTATGTGAATTAGTATCTATTTTCAACCTCTACTTTGAAAATAGAAACACCTTTTTTTAAAAAAAATTTACTTATAATATATTTTCAACCACTTATTTAAGCACTTAAAATCTATTTTTTTTAAATAATATTTTTCTACTTTTGACTTTTCACAAATCACTTCTTACATTTTTCAAGTGATCCTTTATCATCTATTTTTCATACTCTTTTTTCACTCTAATTTTTTCAAACACATCTATTTATAATCATTTCTTAAAGTCTCTTTATTTCAAAACAAATTTTATTTTTAATTTTAATACTAAAATCACTCAATAGCATTTTTTTTAAAAATTTTTTAGTGCTTACAAACAAACACTTGATTTTATTTCTTAAAGTCTCTATTACCTAATAATATTTTCTACCACCCAAGCATACTAAGACTCAGAGGTTACATGTGTCTATCAAGAGTATGCACAAAAACTGGCAGATTGATATAAAACTAAAAGAAGGTAAATTAATTATATATCATCCTTACCAAGTGGGCTAGCTCACCTGGCCACCGAGCTTCTCACTTGAGTGAGTAGTCTGAGTTCAATTCTCTTTGGGAACGAATTAAGGGAGATATACGGTTGACTTGGAGATATTGAGAGATATAAAGTTGGCTTGGAGTGTTTGGGAGACTTGACGAACTAACTTTGTAACTACTAACAACTAACATTTACCTATAAAAAAAATTATATATGATCCTACAAAATATATAATAATTTTAATTATAAATTATGAAATTAGGAGAACTACAAATATAAGTTGGACATATTGTTAGGAAGTACTAGATCCCTCCGTTCCTCTTTAAGTTTCTCTTTTTTTTTTTTTAAATATATTTATTTATTATTATATAGTGGATCACATGTTGACTTTTGTATAAAATAATAAAAAATTATAAAAAAATAATAGGGAGTTGTGAAAAAGTGATGGAAAGTTATGAAAAAAAGTATTTATTTATTAATATATGAAATGTTGTTTTTTATGGAATGAAAAACTTATTGTATGATATTCAAAAAAAAAAAAAAATCAAAAACTTATAGTGAAACGGAAATAGCAGGTGTTAATTTATATAGTCTAGTCACATAAGTTTTTGCTTTAGTATAACTATTAACAAGAATCATTTAAAGTTATTCACATTAATAGATGTCTCCTCGATCGCCTATAAATATCCTACACTACACAATACAAATCTCATCTTTCGAACCTAAGGAAATTAAAGAAGGTTAAGGTTTCGGTGGGTGTAAACTTGCACTTCCAACAAGCTTCTCTCCTGAACTTATTCCTCATCATATTCACTCAACCCAAACTCTCCATCCTCCAATGCGTCGACGAGCAGCTGGTCCCCGTCACACGACTTCAAAACGCGTCGTTAAAACGCGCCGGTAACGCACCCATAGATGATGGGGTTTCATTCGAATATAATTATCTAATAAAGGCTACAAAATTTTATGAGTATTAATTCATGTGATTATTTATACATCCCTTTAATTCCAAAAATACGTATTAATTAATAATTATTTATCTTATATATATGTCTACAATTTTATCTTATGATCTTATGCAGTGTATTTGGATGGGAGTCCTGCATCATACCTCTGGATCAGATGAGGAAACAACAGCTGGATTGTTTTTCTTATGGTAACCTTGTTTTGATCTCCTACTAATTCATATATTAATTTTGCATATATATAATAATATTTGAATTTCTGAATATATGCATTGCCCCATAGGGTGGCGGTTGGTGTCCCTATAGTGTTTCATGCCCCTTGTATGGCTGGGCCTTTAGCACTGCCAATTTAACCTCCAAAGCCTTTGTTGGGTTGCTGATCTCCAACAAAATTGTTAATCCATGTGACAAATGTTCTCTATTATTATCTTTTTGCCCAAATATTTTTTCGTTTTAAATTAATAATTAATATAAATGCGTGTCAATTTTAGATTTTATAATTGGAATCGAGTTTTCGTAGTGTGACGGAGGGTTCTTTTTTGGCGACTCTGAAGTACTAATTTTTTAACACTCACTAATTAATTTTTATGTTAATATATATACTGAATTAATTAATCTATTTTCTACAAGTGCAAAAGGTCCAATTTAGGGGGTCGAGAATATTTTGTGCTGTGATTGAGGAGATGCTCGAACATGGCACGAAAAATGCAAAAGATGTATGTTTTCCCTTATCCTATTAATTAATTATTAATACATTGTAGTACTATTTTCTTCTTAATTACCTATATATTGATAAAAACTATACTATCACATATATTAATATGCATGATAGTATTTTATATTACAAAAACATTAATATGTATGTATCATATAATAATCTGCCACTGCAGGCTATTCTTTCTGGCAGCTCAGCTGGTGGGTTGGCCTACATGCTACACTGCGATGAGTTCCAGGCATACCTATCAGATGTCCCAACGGTCATACATTGGATTTCTTGCATAACATTGGATAAATTTGACCGTTGGGACATCTGGCAGGTATGACCGGAACTCATCGCAGTGTAGCATGCATGCCAACCCACCAGCTGAGCTACCGGAAAGAATAACCTGCATTGACGGATTATTATATGATACATACATATTAATGTTGTTGGTAATATAAAATGCTATCATATTAATATAGGTGCATGATAGTATTGTTCTTATCAATAGGTAAAGAAAGTAGTACTACAATGTATTAATTAATAGACTAAGGGAAAACATATATATATCTTTTGCATTTTTCATGCCACGTTCGAGCAGCTCCTCAATCACAGCACAAAATATTTTCGAACTCCTAGATTTGAACTGTTGCACCTATAGAAAATAGATTAATTCAGTATATATATTAACATAAAAATTAATTAGTGAGTGTTGAAAAATTACTGGATCTTCAGAGTCTCCCAAAAAAGATTCTCCGTCGCAGTAGTGGACATAAACACTGTTCCAGTTATAAAAATCTGAAATTGACGCCCATTTATATTAATTATTAGTTTAGGACAATTTAAAATAAGAAAAAAATATTTGGGCAAAAAATATATAATACAGAACATTTGTTACCTGAATTAACAGTTTTGTTGGAGCTCAGCAAGCCAACAAAGGATTTAATTGGATGTTAAATTGGCAGTGCTAAAGCCCCTGTCATATGAGCAATGCAATGCATATATATATAAATTCAGAAATTTAATAAAAATAAATAAATGAAGTATACAAAATTAATTAAATAAGGTAATTAATTTCCATAAGATAAACAATCTAGCTGTTGTTTCCGTCATCTGATCCAGGGGCGTAGAAGTATGACGTAGGACTCCCATCTAAACTCACTGCATAAGAGAAAATAAAATTGTAGATATATAAGAGAAATAATTATTATTTAATACATTTTTGAAATTAAAGGATCAACGGCGCGTTTCTGGGACGCGTTTTGCACTCTTACGACGGGAACCTCCGGCGGCTGATCCTGGCACTGCATGGGGATGGACACTTTCATGCGTATTTAAAATAAAGGATATAAAGAGCAATGAATTAATCATGCGTGACTCCATAAGAAATTAAAATTTAATTATAATAATAAACATAATATGACATCATGGTATTTAAAATATTAATACCTTAGGGTTAGTTTGGTTTAGGGGACTAAATAGTCAATCCCCAAATACAGTATTATTCCTGCTAAAATTTATAAATTGATTCTCAATATTTACATAGAAATATATTTTTTTAAGCGGAATTAATTTTTAATTAGTATCAATTTTATAAAATATTTTATAATATTTTTTAGAATTAATTTATAATTAGTATCATGTAATTTTTTTTTTTTTACCATTTTATAATTTTCCCTAAATTTTAACTAAATAAGAGTGGTCAAAGAAGGCCTAAAGGCTGAGCTTGGAAATAAATAAAGGCCCAAAAGGAATTTAAATGTTTGGGCTTCAAAATTAATTAAGCTCCTGGCCCAACAGATTTGTTGAGATGAAAGGAAAGAACGGAAGTCTGAAACAGCCTTTTCTCTGTATCGCAACACGAGACGGTGGGGATCGGCCTGAAACGCCTCTCTCTCTCTCTCTCTCTCTCTCACTCACGCAGACGGGCATGGGTATGGGTCAGAAGATAATGTTTGGCCACGAGAGGAGGGACCGATTACGATGGGTTCGGATGATGACGCCAAGAGTAGGCACAGTAATTACTGCGATGTCGAGGTAAAAGGGGTAAACACATTGAATAATTTTCCCGAATTGATTTTTTTCTTCATCTTTTTTCTAAATTTTGCCGTAGATATTATGAATCTCTGATAATGTAGAAGGAATCGTTCCCTTTTCCCATCCCCTATTGATTGAGGGGAAGCATGGTCTATATAAACTTGCCGTGTGGCTCTGTAATGCTTTTCAATAATGCATTATTGAATTAGTTTCAATAATGCTTTTCAAAACTCAAAAGCATTATTGAATTAGTTTCAATTGCAGCAAAGTAGGCTATTCTTGTTAAAAAAAAATAATTTAATCATATAAACATGTTTCAATATAAACTGTTAATCATAAAGCATACCTTGATCCAATGTGTTTTGAGAGATGATTTTTCAAATAATCCGTCTTATCCCTTTGTCACTTTTCTGTAGAGAGAATACAGAATTGTGTGATAAACATACTAATGTTTGGAAACCATAATTCTATTTATAATATTCCCTCCGTCCACAATAATTCCACAATAATTAGTCCTGCTTTTTTGCACGTGGTTTAATACAATATGTTGGAGGATATTATGCGATATTGTGAGGTCCGTTTAGGAATTTTAAAGTCGTATATGAAAAGTATACAAACATATTTTGTATTTACAATTTTAAAATACGTAAACGGACCTCACAATGACCCATAAAACCCTCCGACATATTGCATTAAACCACGTGCAAAAAAACAGGACCAATTATTGTGGACGAAGAGAGTAATAATCTTTTATTTCAATAGTAGTTTTCAGAAAGAGATAAATGAGAAATATATGGTGAGACGGACATAAATGACAAAATAAGCAAACATATACTAGACCGGTGTGAGTATATATTTACAAAATTTGGAAATGAAACATTGTGGATTACCTATTCGAAGTACTTCCTTTGTCCCATAATTGTTTTCACACTTTCCTTTTTCATCCGTCCCATAATTGTTTTCACATCCTATAAATGGAAGCTATTATCACATATTTACACAAAATGTCATTACTTTTACATTCAATCCAACTAATTTCATTATTTTAATAATATAACTTTATATATCATCACATTTTTCTTAAAAAGTGTGTCATACCAAAGGTGAAAACACCTCTGGAACGGGGAGTATATAATATCATAGCATGCCACAATTAGGTAGATATGCAGGCAACAAGTCACATACAAATTCAATTTCAAATCAACTTAATCTAAGTACGAAAATGGGTATGAAGAAAAAAAATTTAATTTAGAATTTGACAACACCAAATGGAAGAAGTTAATTCTTCTAGGAAGATGCATTCTGTAAAATAAAATCTGACAACACGAATTGAAGTATAAAGTTATGGGTATAATAATTATTGAGTGGATTAAAAAATCTATGAATTTTAAATTTTCCAATTTTACACCATCATTAAAATTAAATATTTAAAATCTATCCATTTAAATATTTTACTCAAACAAGTGAAGTGAACTTAGATTATAGACTTAATAATCAAAATCCCAAACTCTCAATCCAAACATAACCTAAAAGATTTGTGGCGAAAATCTATTTGAACAGTGGTGTGGAGAAGGTCGGCGGGGTGGTAATACTGACACCGTAACGGTGACATGAAGATTGTTCGCAGTTAAGATGAGCCGTCAAAATGGGCCCACCGATCCGAGAAGTATATAAGTATTTTATTTGTGTAAATATAGTTGAAGAATATGTCCATGTTCATTGGAATTTTCTCAATCAATTGATTTGTACTATTAGAAAAATAAATTTGGATTGATACTGTTTTATATCAGAATCTTGACAGTTAATTTATTTAACTAGAATACATTCTTATTATAAAACTATAATTCAAACTTATTAGAGTTGTTGGATGAGTTGTTTAAATTTTTTTTTGTGAATTTAAGTTTATTAAGAACTGTTAAAAAATATTTTTTTTGAATTTACTTTGGTGAATTTGAGTTTATTAGAGACTATTGAATTATTGTTGTTTAAATATTATTTAGAAATTGGAGTTTTAATTAATTATTAAATTATTTTGTGACAAATTATAGAAATTTTTATGAATATTTGAGTAGTATTTGTACATCAAATTACGAATTAATAAGATAAAT